>JADDMT010000106.1:0-99828 GCA_021401465.1 Teratosphaeria epicoccoides
CCCCCCCCCCCCCCCCCCCCCCCCCCCCGCGACGACTCTGACAATTTCCACCATACTACTACCGTACTACTGTAACAGAGGCCAGCGATCCCTATTAGCGGAACTAATGAGTCAACATGGCTATCATAGCTAACACAAGCGAACACAAGCTAACTACTTTTCCATCCGGTATCTTGCCAACCTATCATCTAATAATCAAGCCATCAACGAGATCCCTCAAGCACACGAAACCGAGGAGATGGCATCCCCCCCCTTGCCGCCGCTCCTCCCCAGCAGCAGACCTTTCCTCCTCCGAGACGATACGAGAGGGGATGGATCGGGACGGGACGGCATGGGAACGACACGAGACCGGTCGACTCGGTCATTCCGGCGTATTTTGCGCGCATTGGTCGCGTTGGGTGAGTGGGTGAGTGAGGACGACGGTGTGCAATTGGAGGCCAGTTGGTTCTTTCTATCTTGGTGTGGGGGACACCGTCAGGGGCATTGCTGCGGCGTTTGGTGGCGGAGAGAGGGAGGTAAAGCGGCATTCTATTTTTCGACACCAGGGGTCTTTCTTGTTTCTTGGTGCGATGGAGAGGTCGGGGAGGGATGGGAAGGATGGCATGCGGGGGAATCGTGGATTGGAGAGGAGCTTCCTTTGGTTCTGGTTTCGATCACGAGGCTCGTGCAGTGATGGATCGAGAGGTCAGAGGGCGAAGCTGCCTGGTGGTGCTGAGCTCTGAGTGCGTCGTCCGAGGAGTTCCTGTTTCTGTGCTGCTCTTGTTGGAAGGAGCCATAGCCCACAAAACACATGCCGACGACTTTTTTTTTCCCACTCTAACGTGCAATGCTCTGCGGCGAGCGACCGGTTTGCTGCTGCTCCGTGGGCTGTTAGTCACGCCCTCACGATCAATTCGCGTCCGTAGCCTCTGCCAGAACGGAACACCCCTTTCTCCCCGCTCCCGTTTCTTCTGCCCCTGTGCCCCCTCTGCTGCGCCCATATGCCAGTGTACTTTCTTACCCCCCGCCCATGGAACTGCGCATGGTCTCCTCCACACCTGTACCAAAACAGCTTTCAATCCCTCCTCGATATCGTACAGTATGCTCAAAGATGCGACCACGCAGTCTCCACTCCCCGCTAATCAATTTGACTCTCCGCATCCGAGATCTCGTCAGCGGACGCACAACCATGAACAACAGTGGGCGAGGAGGCTTGCGCAAGATTGTACCCCGCCTCCAGGGCCGATGGGTCTGGATCCGCAGTTGTATGCGCCGCCGCAGGTGCAGGAGTGGAGTTGCTGTGGTGGTGTCAGTGAGAGTAGAAGAGGAAGAGGAAGAGGAGGAGGAGGAGGTGGAGGAGGAGGAGGAGGAGGAGGAGGAGGAGGAGCGCTGGCTGCGCCGAGTCTGTGCTGATCCATTCTTGTGCTTGCTGTGACCATGTGCTCGTCACCGCCAGATCTATGCCTGGATTCTCAGGGTCGAGCACAAGAGTCGAAAACACTTGGTGGCGGATTACTCAGCTGCTGCAATCGGAGCTCGTCATGTCCACCTCTTTGTCAGATCGATCGGCCTCCGCTCCGCCCGCCCCCGACTCGACCGCTGACATCACGACTCTCTTTGGTCGCGAATGCCAAGGTTGATCCACGTACGTAGGTATGATTACATTTCTTGCTATATTGTCCATGGTTCGGCTTCTTGGTACATTAATAATAATAGAGCAAGATACCGGCGCAAATCTACAAGCAACGACGACGACCTGCCCAACCCGCAATCATGGGCGTCTCACTGTCGACCGCCCGCTACCTGGCACCAGCGAGTTTCGTGTACGACTTCGCGCTACAGCAATATGGCTTGAACAGCAAACCGAACATGCTGGACATGTGAGTAGACCACCTCTGGGGAACCATGTCCGAGACCACGAAATGGCCCCTGACGGAAGACGGTGAACAGACATCACAAGAATCTGAGCTTCTGGTCACCCCAGCCCTACTTCATCGGCGCCTTCTTCTTCCCGCAGCAATTCTTCCAGCTCGCCTGGCTGTACAAGCTCTGGCGTCTCGACGAGAAGCAGCCCCAGCAAGCCCAAGAACTCGAGCACATCCGCCGCTTTGTCCCGTACTATGCCCTCGGGAACGTGTGCATCGGGACCTGGATGTTCTTCTGGAACTCGGAGCAGTTGCGCGTGGCCAACATCTTCGTCGTCATCAACACCGTGACCCAGCTCTGGTACTCTCTCACGCAGCTCGAGCCGATGGACACAAGCTCGTGGCCGAGCATCCTCACACATGTGGTCTCCAAGACATTCGCGGGGATCGGTGTTTTGGATATTCTCCACAACACTTCCGTGGCGTATTTCAAGGATCAGCCTCCCAGCATTGTGATCAAGCTGCTGACCGGTGGTCTCTTCGCCGGCTTGGGTGCGGCTAGCGACTGGATCCTCGGTGGTTGTCTGGTCTACGATCTGGTCGGCTTGAGCGTAGGCCAGGCGACGTACACGGGGCAAGGCTGGAGCTCCCTCTTGGGAGCGTACGCGGTCGGGACAGCGGCCATTGTGGGCGTGAAGAACTGGTTGTCGTAGGTATCAAGAATTGTTGGGCGACGAGTTGGTGGTACTGACCGGTGCGGTTGCTCTTAGACCGCCTTATGTGACAAGCAAGAATGCTGGATATGCTGAGACGGCGCAAGATGAGGTCGACGATAGGGTTTGAGCCATGTAGCACTGCATCTTGGGAGGGTAAAGGTGTTTGGGTCTCCTAATATGGACCGCCATGACGACTGTGTATTATACGCTTACCCCGATTAACAAATATACCTTCATGAGCTACCGTTCTGCTCCACACTGTCGTTCAGCAAGCATTCCAATGACATGACACCCAGCGCCTCGCTTTCTACCAGATACCTATCCTCTGAACTTGCAATGCTGCATCTGCACCGGAAGGGCCGACATCAATTATCCGGCAAGGTCCTGGTCGGCACTCTCTCTATTGACTGGGCACGCTGCGCTTCTTCTTCAGAGTCACGACCGCTAGTCGTACCGCTCTGCGGCAGCTTGCTGCCATCCCACTTGGCAGAAGTGATCGGATTAACGCCAAGCAGGTACATGGTGTCGATTTCCTCGAGCGAGCGGTCCTTGGACTCGATCATAAAGAAGAAGACGATGATAGCGAGCGCTAGACAGCAGCCGGCGAAGACGAGGCCGTAGAGGTAGTCGATGGCGCCGGTGATGAACTCGGTGAAGAAGGAGATGCTGCGGAGGAGGTCAGTACGTTATGCAGATGATCTGGAGGTGAGAGGAAGTAGACTTACAGGAAGTTCCATAGCCAGTTGGATGCAGTAGCCAAAGCCATGCATGGAGCACGGTAGCGAGCCGGGTACAGCTCAGCGACCACGGCCCACACAAGCGGACCCCACGTCGTAGCGAAGGCAGCGATGAACAAGCAGGAGAAGACGATGAGCAAGTCACCCGCCGTCTTCGTCTCCTTGCCTTCGTGCAGCAGGAAGTGACCGGAGAAGGAGTAGATCATGAAGCACATGAACATCCACAGCGCACCGGCCATCAATGCATTCCTGCGTCCGCACTTCTGCACAACGTATAGTCCAGCGAAAGTGCAACCGACGTTGACAGAACCGAGGATGATCTGAGCAACGTAGCTGTTGCTCAGACCGACGCCCTTGAAGATAGTTGTGCCGTAGTAGAAGAAGAAATTGGCGCCGGTGAGCTGTTGCCCAGCCTGGAGGGTCATACCCAGGACAGTGCGGTAGAACATCTTGGGACCCGTGAAGATCTCGTGCCACCTGGTGTCGGCACCGGCTCTCTCCTCCTCGAGCTTAACGCGGATATCGTTGATCTGGCTGCTGACTTCACGGCTATGCGGATCGAGACCGGCAAGCTTTGCGATAGTGTTGCGAGCTTCCTCCACACGCCCAACGCGGTAGGCGTAGCGGGGAGATTCGGGCAGGAGCAGGATGCCAGCGCCCAAGATCAGAGCCCAGAGGAAGGAGAGACCGTTGGGAATCCTCCACGAACCACTGGAGCTCATGGATGCAGTACCATAGTCGACCATCTCGGCGGTCCAGATCCCCAGAGTGACGAAGAGCTGGTAACACGCGATGAGCATGCCACGAATGATGGCCGGAGACGACTCGCCCTGGTACATCGGCACAAGGACAGAGAGAGCGCCAATGCCGATGCCGTTGACGCCACGGCCGATGGCAAATTGATACCAAGCATGCTCAGAAGTGATCTCGATGATGGTACCCACACAGCACCAGAAAGCGGAGGCGGAGATAGCCAGTCTGCGGCCGAGCGAGTCAGCGATCTTTCCAGCCACCAGCGCGCCGATCAAGCAGCCCGCGCAAAGCAGAGCGGTGATTGTGCCTTGGCGGACAGCGTCGAAAGTGTATGTACCGTCCGATTGCAGTTGTCCGAATCTTCGTGCGTAGTCCTCCATTTGGAAGAAACCAGAGATCTGACCAGAGACATAGCCGAACATGAAACCACCGATTGAGGCCACGATACCGAGGAAGACTGCCAAGAAGGTGACTTTGTGGTTGCTGACTGGCAGCTCCGGGTTCATTGGGTGCGTGAAGTCGCCCGTCTTTTCCAAAGTTGCCGCCTCTTGTGCCTCGCGCTCAGCACACTTGCCGAGGAAAGGCATGTTGAATATGTGATGCTGACTATTCTTGCTATTATGTTGAAATGTGCAGTGTACGTGAGAGTCGAAGGGGAGGGAGATGCGAGGTGGGGAGAGAAAGCGAAGGTTAAGCAGAGCAAAGAGAACGGCAAGGAAAGAACAGCAGGACCTTTAAAGGGGGTTCTGCAGACGCAAGAGCTCATGCTCGATTTTCTCTGCGCGTGACGCCGCACCATTATGGAGTCCCCGGAAGGACGGATGCAATGGACGGAGGTCCATGGGCAAACCCGCAGTCCACAATGCATCCTCCAACGATCCGCACGGTTGTGCCGGAGGCGAGGCAAATGGAAGACATCTCAAGTATTGGTGCCGCGATGCCGCGTTCTGGCCGAGCCTGTCGCCGCGAAGGTCGAAAAGTCTGGTGGAAGCGTGAAAAGCGCAAGGGCCAGGTGCATATTGCGCTCCATCTCTGATAGCGTGGAAGGAGTGGGCCCACGGGCAAGAACGGTGGAAGTACTTGCATGATCAATGTCCATCTACAGCAACGACTAGCGTGGCTAGACAAGGAGCTGCTGCCCAGTCAGGGTTGAGGTGCCTGTTCAGGTGTTGAAACATGACGTCCTGGGGTTGGGTTGGTTCCATTTCCCATTGCGTCACGGAGCTGTCGGATTCTTCGAGGCTGCGTTGAGAATGACCAAAGCTGTTCCATCAAGAAGCACGGTGCATGGGTCTTCTGCAGCTGCGTCGATACCCTCCGAACCAACACCGAGTGCATGCCCACACGGTAACGCCGCAACGCACGAAGACCCCGCTTGCAACGTTCCGGTGCCGCAGGGCGGGGTCTTTCAGGGCAAAGTTCGGACCTGCGTCTCGGAGCAAAGTCCCCTTTGTCGAAGCAGGAAACAACGATGCTTCATCGGTGTCGTGAA
Source organism: Teratosphaeria epicoccoides (assembly GCA_021401465.1). Classification (NCBI taxonomy): domain Eukaryota; kingdom Fungi; phylum Ascomycota; class Dothideomycetes; order Mycosphaerellales; family Teratosphaeriaceae; genus Teratosphaeria; species Teratosphaeria epicoccoides. Next base: position 5,543 of record JADDMT010000106.1, read on the forward strand.
GTGGACGTGGGTGAGCGGGCGGGTTCGGGACCAAGGCTTGCCAGGCGGCGTCACAACTCACGCATGGACATTTTGCTTACGTGATCAATCGCCTCAGGCTTGTATTCCGAATGAATGCCATGTCCGAATGTGAACGAAAAGTGGTGGCATCAATCAGCGACATCTGTAGAGCTATGTGTATGCACTCAAAGGTCGCATATTATTCCTTGCGGATGTGGCGACAGCATTGAACAGATCGACCTCAGTTCACTCAATAACTCTGCTAACCTTCCTGCTTCGAGACGTGGCTTTCGTGTTGATAAAATCGGAGCCCTCATCGTGACTCGTCCTACACGCTGTCTCCTACGTCAAGATGAAACGCCTCAGCACGGCGTTCTGTGGTCGCGTGGCCTCCGCGCGTGCATGCAGTCACCTGTGGTGCTTCCGAGCATGGCCTGACCTATTATCCTTCTCCAGAGTCTGGTTGCATCTTTTTGTCCAACAACTCAAGCCGCCGACCGCTCGGCATGCCGCTTCTATGCAGCTCTGCTCTTCGGTCGGCCGCTACCCACGCGTCTGGGCTCAGGTCTTTGTAAGTGACCAGCCGGGATCCATGACTCGTCGTATGCCTTTGCGCCACTTGTGACGGCTGGGCCATCGGCTCCAATGACTGACGTCTGGTCCGCCGGATCGACCTTTTTGCTACCTCCGGAGCTCTTCTTAGCACGTTCACCGCCCTTGCCTCCACGACGCTTCTGCGGAAAGAGGGTGGTGATCCAGGTGTTGTAGATGAAGTAGCAAAGACCAGCGAAGGCTACGGCGAGGAAGAGGTAGAGGAAGATGCTGTGCACCGTCTGTCAGTCTGAGTGTCGCAATGTTGTGAGAATGGGAATACACACATCTGCGGGTCAAAGATGCTCATCGGAGCTTCCACAACGGAGACTGTCTCATTGTACACAATCTTGGTAAAGACAGAGCCTTCGCTGTTCTGAAGCACGGCCGCGATGCTCAACCTCAGATCTTGCGGGTGCATCTCGTTCGCGAAGACGTAGTTCAAGGTCTCCTTCTCGCCAGCAGGCACCTGAACGCCATATCTCGTCGTCGTGAGATTGCGGAGGACCACAGGTGGATCTGGCGCACCAGGAACATCGATCGGCGTTGTCAAAGACCCACCGACAATCAGGACACTGATGGGCTCCACTTCGTTGTTGGAGACATCAAGAACAGCTCTTGTAGGATGGCCATTCACTAGCTTGACACCGAAGATCTCAGACTGTGGGAAGCTGGCGCTGATCTCGACGTTCAGGACTGGCGATTGCGCCTTGCCTTCGGGGTCTGCGGCGATCTCATCCTCAAGCTCTTCGATCTCCTCGATCTGAACCGGTATTAGCTGCTGTATACCAGGCTTTGTCACATATTCTTCGCACCTGTACACCTTCTGGAATCTGCGCTACCGCCCTGAATGCTCGGAAGGCCGCAACGGCGAGGCTGGCAAATTTCAGTGAGACCATGATTGCTGCTGTGATGCGCAATGGCAGAGTCTTGTGCTGTGCCAGCTGGCGGCTGCCCAAAAAGTGTGGAGTGCTACGCCTGCGGGCGCTGACGGCTTCGACGACGAAAGCGGAAGGTAGGGCGGGTATTGCAAGCGCTGAAATCATGCTTATGAAAACGGTCACGTGGTTTGATCGAGCCATGGGACGCCGACCATCGCACTGCCAGTGGCTAAGACCTCAATGCACTCAATGTACAGGTCCGCTGGCGAGACCGTTATCCAGGATATTCATCGCCCAGGTTTCGCCTGTGAGGCAGAGTTCGCGTCTTCTCCTTTTACATCATTTCTTTGCTGGCAACAGGTGTACGAGCGGGCATTCATGTCTTCGAGCCCTCCTGCGATGCTCATGAGAGCTGTTAAAGTGCAATTGTGCCACTACGACCTATTTCTTCTGTGAAAGCTGAGCGCGATCTCAAATGTCTTCAATGCCGCAATATTAGGCATTGAAGGTCAGATTCACAAAGATGCAAGACCGAAGCAGTTAAGTTGAATATTCTGTTCTGCAGCTTCCATGCGAGGCAAGTGTATGCCATGTACAGAAACTACAAACGACATGGGCCCAGTTCAGATCGTCTGAACAGCCACCAGCAAGCCTTCTTGGCACAGCTCTCCGGAATGAGACTTTCGAGGCTGTGGACGATGAGCCGACATTGAGCGAGCTGTACGACCATTTGCAGAAGAAAACTCAGCTGCTCGATCGCTGCATTAGAGCTCGAAACATGCATCACAGTCGATTATACGCTCTAGAACTGGACTATGGTTATAATTAGTACTTGCATCGGTTGGTCAATGACAAAAGTGCAGTCAACTTGGCCCTAGAGAGATTGCTGAAGAGAACAGGCGCTTTGTTGCACAGTAAAGAACAGTGGTTCCAATGGGTTAAAAAGGGCAAGATGAAAAGGAAGCCACGCGATAGAACGAGTCACAAAGGGTCAAGCGAGAAGCACAGCTGTCCCAACGGCAAATGAGAATCCAGAAGATGAGACAAAAGGCCGAGAAGCAGCGTGAGAACGCCAAGCGACAAGAAAGTTTTCCTGAGCAAGAGGATGAGCAGAAGGCGGCAAATGCTGCGCTGGAGCCAATTCTGAAGCTGAATAGCGCCTCGCGCTGGTCTCTCTGCAAAAGTGCTGGGGAGGTCCCTGACAAGTGGCAATCTAAGCATGGAGCGGCTGAAGCCTTCCGGAAGAATTCATCTCGTCGAAGTAGGGTCAGAACGATGAAGACATCCTAACTCTAGTTGACTTCGGCGAGATTATGCGATCGTGGATAACAACGGCCCCATCGTGCAGAAGTTGAGCCGGATTGGATCCCCAAGGTATGAAGCGTTTCGCAGCGGACCTTGATACTGATGACGAGTAGTTGAAGGAGACCGCCGAGCTTGGTTGCTCCGAGGGGGAGTTCTAAGAGGCAGCTTGGTCGATACTAGGCGAGTTTGATTCAATGCCTGCATGCCCTAACGCAGGAGGAAATGATGAAGATGTGGACTGCTTCTGTGATAGGTGCGAGCACTTTGTTAGTAGGATGCAGAGTCTCATAGTCCAGCGACAAGACGCCAAGCCAGACCACGAATGGTGACATGTAGACACTAGTGAGTTTGCTGAGACCACCGAGTCGCCGGCAATGACGGAACGACTGGCAGACTTTGCCTTCGACTATGTTCATGGCGGACGACGAGGCGAGTCTGCTGGAGGTGCTGACGGGTATGGTCTTCTTGTTGCAGACTGGTCCTTGGAGGTATGAGGTCGATTGGTGGAAGACTTTCGTGAATGTCGACTTGCAGTTCATGGAGTGCTCGGAGGAGAAGTGGTTGGATTAGGAAGACGGTCTGTGGTGTTCAGCACGCTGGCTTCCCACAGGCGCTCGAAGTGCTGCATAGCGTGGTCCAGCACTCGTCAAGCCAATCGCAGATCCCCAAGGCGGCAGTGCATTCGCTGTGCCGTTCGAAGGGTGGCGTCGCTTCAGTGCATCGCAGCTGGCGCCAACATGAATAGTCTCTGTATGATGCGCGAGCAACAACATCTCAGCAATAATGCTGCGCCAATTTCGCAGAGGATGATAGCTTTGCCGTCTGTTGAGCAGTCCAGCTGTATTTCCATGCTTACTGGGTCACGTTCTCAAGCATCCAAGATGTCTTGCCTCGAGGACTGCAATTCGCCAAGTTTATTTTTGTTCACACTAGGGCTCTTCCGGCTCGTGCTCGACCACTCATTGCGCAGCATCACCCGCTAAGCCTTGCTAAGCTCTCGAAGGATCAATGGAGGCAAAGCTACTGCACTCCTCTGATCTTGCTTCACCAAAGGATTCGCACGTTGGTAGTAGTACCTATTTTCCCATCATCGAGTGGCGGGTTGCTTCGCCTCACGAGATTGGGGCTGAAGAAGAAAGGGGGTACAAGAACGGATAAGTCGCCGCAATGAGGGCTCATAGACCAAGCACGTCTTGACGACAAACGTTACATCCACGTCCCAGTCAGAATATTCGATCGCATTACTACAGGCATCTTGGCGGCCCACAGGAGTGCTAGTCGCCAACGACAGACATGCACTACATCGCCTTATTTGCATTCGGTCTGGCCGCCTCCGTCAGTGCACGCTGGAGCCCTGTCAAACGTCAAGCATACACAAGCGGCGACAGCTCCACTGACGTAACATTACCTTGCGATCCCAACGACGGCGAGTGTCAAGACGCCGAGGAGAGTTATCTGCAAGATGTCTGCTATCCAGTCAACTCGACCCAACAGCCAGACCTTTCGACGCCTTGCTGGCAGAACTATGCTCTCATATTCGAATGCAGCTTCGGCGAGCCGGGCCTAGAGCTTGCTCTGAACACCAGCAACAGCTATGGAGTCCCAGACGGCTACGCGCAGCTGAGCAACGCGACACAGAGGGACTGCATTTGCCAATCTCAGTTCTTCGCTGCCACCGAGGGTTGCAATGATTGCTTCGCCAAGCACGGTGGCAGTGAGGTTGACGGTGGTGGGGTGGCGCCGAGCTCGATTTCCAGCTTCAGCGCGTCGTACTGCGCCATCACGAATACCCCAACCGCCAACATTGCGGATGCGCTTTATGCGATTGTAACGGCGACGACGGATGAGTCCGTTTCGCTGACAAGCACTTTCTCCGATCCACTCCACAACTCCACAGCCGTCTCGCTGTATTACACCCCATCTATCACCGGTCCTGTCTGGAGCGTCGCTGAGGCAACCGTAACTCCAAGCAACTCTACCGACTCCGGTTCCGCTACCGCCTCAGTGCATACCAGCAATGGCCAAATTGTTGCCACGTCTCTCGGCACGAGTAGCTCGTCTGGGGCATCTGCGAGTGCCGCATCCAGTGCTGCAAGTTCTTCCCGAACGACTGCAAGTTCCAGCTCTAGTGCTGGCGCTGCTCAGGAGACTGCTGCAGTTGCTGGCGTGATTGCGCTTGCTGGCATTGTTGCTTTGCTATGAGCATGATGAAGCGATTGCGTTACCTGTATCTTAGACTAAATAATCGACAGGACAATGTGAGTCAAGAGTAGAATTTGCACGTTTGTGGGGCTCAGATGCTCCGTTTTGGGCTTCGACAATAAAGAACCAATAATCGCTGCGTACAAAGAATCTGCATTCCTGATAGACAGGTTCTGCTCAACTGCGGCAATAGAGTCCTGCGCCTCTCCATCACAAAAGAAACATGCGTTGTACCACAGCGTTAGCCTTGGCCTTGGTCGCCTCTGCCACCGCGAAATCAACCTTCTTCAAGCGCCAAAACTTGATCGATGGCGACGACGACGACTACGCTGTCGACGTCTTCCCCTGCGACCCATCCGATGCAGTACGTCAAATCCAGGTGGAAGAATATCTCGAGAACGTGTGCACGCCTTTGAACGCAACTCAGCAGGCCGACCTCGACGTCCCTTGCTGGCAGACCCGCGCTATCGAGCTCGAGTGCACTTACGGCACTTCCACCGCGGCGGAAATATTGGGTGATCTTGCCACCCATGGCCATGTGGACGATCCCAGTCTCTGGAACGCCACGACGTTAAGCAACTCGACGCAGAGAGTCTGCATGTGCCAGTCTCAGTTCTTTGCTGCGTTTCAAGCGTGTTATAAATGCTACATCGAGCATGGCGACCCCCTGACCCCGATGGACATGGCCGTGACTAGCATCTGCGCGAGCTTCAGCACGTCCTATTGTGCAGCCACAAACACGCCTACCGCAGGCTTCGGGGATGCTTGGGCCAGTTTCGATGAGGATGATCCTGCCTGGACTTCCACCACACCGATGACCAGCACTTTCTCTGACCCGCTTCACAACTCGACGGATGTCTCGCTCTACCAGACGCCGTCTGTCACTGGATCCGCCGCCTGGGTCGTAGCAGATGCCACTTCGACTGGCTCGGGATCTGCTCTTGATGCCTCCAGCACCTCTGCGCATATCAGTGATGGGCAAATCGTTGCTACTGCTGTCGGCTCGGCAGCATCTGCAAGCTCCGGCTCGGGCTCCAACTCCAGCTCCAGCTCAAGCGCGGGAGGTGCACAGCAGACTGCTGCAGTTGCTGGCGTCATTGCACTTGCAGGCTTTGTTGCTTTGCTATGAGCTGAGCACACAGCTTCGATGGTCGGTGGTTCCGTACCCTCCAGTAGTTGTATAAGCGTTGCAATCATGCATGTTTCGTTGCATCTTTCCCAAGGGTGGCGGTTCCTCACACCGCAGGCTCTCTCATCATGCAGTACAACGTGATCGCGTCTCCGTCATCGTCACAGATCATTTCCTTCTCCAACCTGAACCCCATCCGTTCATAAATCGCCATATTTGGCTCTGCTCGACTGCTCTCCAAGTAACATTTCCTCCTGTCCTTGTCTGCCTGTGCAGTCACGTGCTTGAAGAGCATCTTCCCAATGCCTTTGCCTTGCACTTCGGGTAAGACAGTCACAAGATTGCAGAAGTAGTACCCATGCTCATCATGCCAGAGTTCCCTCTGCGCTTCCGCTTGTCGCGCTTTCCAAATATAGTACCGATTTACATTGAGACCGCCGCGGCCATACCAGAGATTCATGCGGACTTGACCAAGCCATAGCCACCAGTCTCCCGCCCAGGCACTCCAGCTTTGCGGTGCTTTCGGGCTGATTGGAGGAAGCCAGCAGGCTACGCCCAGGATTTTGCCTGAAGGGTCGGAAATGTCTTTGGCAACGTGGAAGAGGGCATGATGCATGCCCCAATGACACCTCAGGCCCAGAGACACTGAGTTGCGTGCGCGAGAGAAGCTCTTTTGGTCAAAGACCCAGTGGTGGTAGGGGTCATCTTTGAAGGCCTGCTGGGTGCAGACGATGGCTCCCGGGATGTCTGCTGCCGTCATGGAGAGGACCCGGATCGGCATTGTGACGCATGACCTGCACAGAATGTAGACGAAGCCTCCGTTGTCTCCTTACTGATGGACGACGAAATGCTACGTGGGCTGTAAGATCACATGCATAACATTTCATTCATGTTCAAAGTGCTCCACTGCGACAGGCCATCTTGGCCCGATTGTACTACGCGTGACGCCATAAGCTCAATTTGCCTTCAATAATCTCACTTCCGCTCACTTTCTGCTTCATCCATGGCCTGCATGACTAACGCTCTGTAGCTCAAGACTTTTGCAGCCAGGATCTGGAGAGACGTTCACCAGTGCCTCTGCGATGTCGCCGTCGAAGCGCAAGCGACAGAGCAGGCTCACTTTCACGCCACTGCCATCGTCTTCGCCGGCGAGCAGGCAGTACAACTCGCAGATTCGCGAGCGGGCAGCGGCTGTCGGATATGATGGCTCGCCGTCGCCAGCTAAGCGGCAGCGGCGGACGATGGAGTATGGTGGAGTGAACGACGACCTCCCTACGCCGGCTGCGACAATGGACAGGCCACAAAATGCTTCAAGCGATGCAGAGCTTGGTGATGAGAGTGAGGATGAAGAACCGGTCCAGTCGACTCAGCGGCGAGTGACAGAAAATAGCGACAGAGTTGTGCGCAAGAAGCGAGCCAGGCAGCAGCAATTGGACTTCAGCAATGCTCGCGATTCCGACAGCTTTGATACGCTTGTGACCCTGTCTTCACCGGCGCGAGCACCGGCCTCCTCAAGAAGCATGTTCAGCAGCCAATTGCGCCGGGTCAAGCGATCTGCACGAGAGTCCAGCGATGAGTCAGATCAGGCGCTGGAGCTCGTTGAAGATGTCATGCCAGAGAAGAAGGCGGGAAAGCAGAGATTGTTGAGGAGCTCACAGCGTCCTGTGATTGTGGAGTCAGAAGAAGATGAGGACGATGATGTCAATGTGAGCAGTGGGCGGAAAAGGAGAGCGGCAGTCATCGACGAGGAAGACGAAGACAATGGTGAGGGTGCGGTGGAAGATGTGGCTCAACCAAGCGAGGATGAGGAGGATATGCCTACGACTGCCGGGAAGCAGAAGCGAACTAGGAGACGCCGCTCCAACAGTTTCGTGGTCTCTTCGCCACCTGCCATGATTAATAGCGATGATGACCTTGAGATCATCGAGCAGCCCAAGCGCAAGCGCAGGAAGCAAGCGCACGGCAGCGATGACGGAGAGGGAAATCATCCAAAGCGCAAGGGTTTGAGGAGATTGACCCAACAAGACCAGGAAGATTTGGACGAGGACCTTGAGTTCCTTGGACCAAGCAGCGATGTGGAAGCACTGAATGCGATACCAAGGAATACGCAGTCGAAGCAGAAGGCAGCTCGTAATGCAGCTCTGGAGCGTCTCAAGCGCAAACGATCTGGTCAGCCCCAACAAGTCGAGGCTATTGAGGGAGACGACGAACAAGCAGATGAGGATCATCTGCCTGAGGTTGTCGGAGACGATGACAGTGTAGAGGAGATCGCGGTGCCCTCTCACCAGGAGCGCAGAAACAACATGCGCAAGATGTTCCAGACGGACGAATACGACGAAGAATTCATCGAGGACGAAGACGAGAATGGTGAAGATCCGCTGGGCGTTCCAGACGGTATTCCGATCCAGTTCACCAAGTATGCACGTATGAAAGCCAAGGAGCTCTTCAAATTTGCTGTGGAGTGGATGGTGCAGAAGAAGATCAATCCAGCTTTCCAGATGACCGACGAGATCTACGATCTGTCGTTCAAGAAGTTAGACGACGAGGTCAAGGGCTTGGCAGGCTCGAAGTTCACCTCTGCAGCTTGGACGCAGAGATTTACAATGTCGCTGAAGAGCCGTCCGGACATTGCCTACAGCCATCTTGATAGAGGCGGTGGTCATTTCGATGCTCTAGACAAGTGCGACGCCTGCAACCGGACCGGACACCCAGCGACGTACGAGCTTCAATTCACGGGCAAGCCGTACCATCCCACGGCTCTGGAAGCAGTCGGCGCAGATGATGAGGACTCAGACGGTGACGAGGAATCTTCGGACGACGAGGATGCCGACAATCAGCCGTCATGGGACTATCAAGGTCGCGAGGTCCCTCCAGCAAGCACCATCTACCACGTCGGCAAGTTCTGCATGGCGAATGCTGAGACTGCGCATGCGCTGAGCCACTGGCGGTATCATTTGAATGAGTGGGTGGTCGATTGGTTGAGGAAGCAGGGATACTTGACTGATCAGAAGATTGTGAAAAGGGACAAGATGAGCACGAAGAGGAGGCGGAAGGAGGCGAACAAGGTTGCGGATCGCATGGAGCATGAGGGCGTGACGAAGCAGCTTTGGAAGGACTTCAGGTTCAATATTGATCAGGCGAGGGAGAGTAAGCAGGGAAGATTTGATGCGGGCAGTCCGTGATCTTGATGCCGTTGACTTTTTAGAAAGCCGGCCTCTTGGGCCTAGTAGGTGGTCGAGCTTGGCATCAAATTCGTGGCTTGAGCCATGCGCTCAAAGGGTTAAGGCCCCTACTTCTTCCAGTGACAAGCTGAATAATCACCGCGCTCTCTAGCGGCGTTCCGGCAATAACGTCCGCCCATGAGCTAGAAGTGTCTTCCTTCCTGCAAAGAACAGCATGCATTCAATCTGCTGCGCTCCATTCTTGCCATGCCTCAGAGCTGCACGAATCCGGCGCTGGTTTATCGGCCGTCGTGGTCTCCTGGAGCCGATGCATCATCCAGAGGAGCCTCATAAATGTCTGACTTGTCGATTTGACTTTATGCCACAGGCCGTAAAAGGTCCAGTCATAGAGTCACTTGCTCCACGGTCAAGCTCAATGTCTTCACAAGCTGTCCCACACTGCCTTCTGCGACACCTTACGCGTTCTTCTTCTCCCTCAGGCTCCTCATAACCTTCCTTCTCTGCGCCATCATATGCGTGAACAATACATAGCTGCCTGGAATGTACATGAACAATACCAATTTCAACACCCACTCGCAAGCTAGGTTCCAGCTCCTCGCGGGTGCAATGCTCAAGTACACCAGCCAGCACTCACTGCTGATACCTAGTGGGTACAGCACGAAGAACGTGTTATACCTCAACCACGTCATGAAATCTGGTATCTTTCCGTAGGCAAGGTTCACCGCAAAGTAAGAGTACCGAATCACCTCAGTCGTGCTCCATGCGATCAGCATCGAACTGTAGAAGACCGAGGACGCAGTGGTGTTGGGAAAATTGTTGACAATGCCCCAGGCAAGCAGGAATCGGGATGCAACTTGCATCACCGTAGTCATAAGAGGTGCGCGCACGAGACCTACATTTCATCAGCCACTTTGTCTAGCTGCTAGGCCTACATGTGTATCTATACCGATCGCAGCATGTAGGACTTCAAGACCAGCCAGCGTTTGTGTCCATTTTGTGAACTGCCCGACCGCAAGGTACACTCTCGTCTGGCCGTGGAGCGTGAAGATGAGGAGCGTGCGAAGTAGTACGATGGACCAGAGGAGGGCGGAGATGAAGTTGTAGAGGATGAGGTAGAGGGTTCGGTAGGAGGGCGGGACGACTTTGATTGGGGTTTGCTCTTCTTGCGTTTGTGGTGCAGACTTCTGTGAGGCGCCAGGGCGATCCATGTTTGCTGGAATGGTGGAGTGGCTGTCTTATTGAAGCAGAGCTCAAATCCCCGAGCTACGCCTACCTGGGTAATATTTGGTAATATATACCATGTGGTTGCTCTGATTCTGATAGGTTTCGGGGCGGTGTGTTTCTCCGTCCTCCGTACCGTCTGCCATATACATTTCACTTCTTGGTGTACGCTGCATGTGATTGCAAACGTCCTCTGGCATTGATCTGAACCGCTTTCTTCGAGGCTAACCGAGGTTTCCCAGGGTGGTCCGCGGCCTTCGAAGCAGATGGCAGCCGCCGACGCCTCCCCTCCAGCAGGACTGAGGCGCAAGCTGCTTGATCCAAGTGAATTGGGAACGAAGGAGTAGTATGCAAGAACAGTCAAAGTCGATACTCCTTGATAGGAGGCATGGCTAATCAAGCATCGTAGCTGGGACCATTCTTACTCACGTGAGCTACAAAATCATAAGGAGGATGCCGATGACGAAGGCACTGTGTGGTTCAGCGAGAGTGGTGCCGAAGAGGCCATGCTTGCTCAGCTGAGTGCTCTTGATGAATCTGGCCTGTTACGACGTGATCAAGGTAGCGACGCAGACGGCGGCCCGCCTTCTCGTTTCCTGGACCTGGGCACGGGGAATGGCCATCTGCTATTCGCGCTCCGCGAAGCCGATGAAGACGACGAGTGTTGGGATGGCGAGATGATTGGCGTCGACTACAGTGAAGCCAGCATTCAGCTTGCGAAGCAAATTGCAACTCAAAAGGAAGCCAAATCGATCATTTTTGAGCAATGGGACTTGCTCGCTGATGCACCCGGGCCATGGCTCAAGGATGGCTTTGATGTTGCACTCGACAAAGGCACTTTCGACGCCATCTCGCTGATGTCAACGTCATCTGGGATCATGCACCCGTGCGAGACATATCGGGAAAAAATCACCCCGCTGATCAAGCCTAGCGGGTTCCTATGCATCACATCTTGCAATTGGACCAAGGCAGAACTGCTGGACTGGTTAGCGCCAGATGATGGTGAGCTGAAGTATCATTCGGAAGCCAGGTATCCGACTTTCACGTTCGGCGGCCAGACCGGACAGAGTATTGTGACGCTGGTGTTTCGCAAGGCCATGAGTGCGGGCGCGACATGACCGCAATGACACACAAGTACCGCAATGGGTTCGTGGTGATTTCCTGTGCACGAGCTATGTCGAAAAGCCATAGCCGAATGTGTTGTAGTCGAAGGATGCTGAAGTGCACAGCCAGGGTCACCGGAGACGGGACCGCCTGGATGACCAACCGTGGTGATGCAGTCGAAGACCTTGGACTCGAGCTGGGGACGGTTGGAGCGACTCATCAGCATATGCGGGCGTGTCTTTCGTACGAAGAGGCAGAAAGATCTTTTAGTCTAGTTCAACGCTAAGGTGTTGAAAGCACAGCATCTGGGTGTGAAAGCGTGGTGCTAAGCCGGCGCACGCGCCACTGATCATGCGCAGACACTTTCTGCTTCACGCCAGGCAGCTCAATATTCGAGTTACATCCTTTGCGCACAACTGTTCCGACGGTTTTTGATCCCCATCCGCAGCGCATGACGGACTCTGCCAGCGCTAGACACAGACTTCGTTCAATTGCGGAGGTCTGGTGAAGCTTACCTACGCGCAGACGCGCGGTGCGATCATACTGCCGCTCAACGACACCTTCAGCAGGGCTTGTGGCAGTCCCTCGAGCAACCCCTTTGCCAAAGGCTTCAGCAGCTCGATTGGTGACTCTACTAACAACTTCGCCATTAACAAACACAAGCGCACCGAGACCATCCCCGAGCCCCAAGCCCACAAGACGATACCCAAGGCCACTGTCAAACCCGCTTCGTTCACAGGGTCCGATGCCCCTCATGCCGATGTAGAGTCCGACGCCACCAGCGAAAGCGAACGTGCTATTGCACGGCCAGCAACCAATCAGTATGGAGTTTCATTCGAGATTGAGTGTCGCTGTCTCTCGTGCGTAACAAATCCAGCTTCATGGTGACAGCTCGCTGCGCCATACCGACGTTCATACAGCGGAAGTTGCTCAGGGCGAGTCGATCGCAAAGGGTCTGAAGATTTTTATTGAAGGCTCGTCAGCAAAGAATGCTCGCCCAAATCCGACTCCAACGACTGACGAGCAGGAAACGGATCTGGGGATGCTGGCGGGCAGTGCTGATCCTCTTCTTGTCTCGCGCCTGCCTGCATACCCTTCTTGGCCGGATAATTATCGCGAGAAGATTGGACGTCCAGCCAAAAGGCAAGTAGCTAGCGCCATGCGCGAGCTTCTGCCAGGGAAAGGCCATGCAAAGACGGCAAAGGCAAAATGCGAGGGTCTGCCAGACACAGGACATGCAAAGGCCGGCCATACGCCCGGGGAAGCAAAGTGGAAATCCGCTCAAAGCTTTTGAAGCTCATCAGAGGACTGCCGAGCCCTACGTCAATGCACAGGAAAAAAATCCGTCACTGCACCAACAGCACGACATTAAATTCCGTGAGTCACCCGGCGAACAATACTTTTGGAGGGATGGTAAGCAGGAGCTCTGCGTGGCTTCTGATGGAATCTATAATATGACAAGAGAGTCTGGATGCGGCGTGCATTGGCAGGATGAGCAATGTCATTATACGGAACGCAGCATCATCCAGAAAGCGCCTAACATGTAGGCCGAGGCATATGGAGCACTTGCGCTGATGCAGCTGGCGCTCCACGTCTTGAGAGCGCACAACTGCATGGATCAGATCGACGTACTTAATCAGGCGTTGCAGCGCCTGTCAGGTGACTTGATTGTCACTACGTAGCGCCAGGAAAGTCATCGACAGATCGTTTCGGAGCACCGCAAGCCTGAAGCGGACACACTAACATAGTGTACGGCAAAGTCCCCAGTTCCAAACACAACCTCAGCAGTGCCAATGCAGTCGCGGACAAGCTAGCAGAATACGCGGTGGAGGTAAAGAACGACTTCGATGATGGCGCTCATCTTACCTCCCCAGTTGCACAGAAACTGCAGACCGCAGCCGCCAGAGCAAAAATAAATCTGATCCACAAGCTCGAAGCCCAGAAGGCATTGGATGCTCCTAAGACGTCTGATGCAAACACTGCGAGTAGGCCCCCGGTGCGTCCAGACCCGGCGCACGTGGCGGATGCTGACGAATTTTTCGGGCCCAGACATGTCAGCACACCGGAGAATGTCCGGGAGCATGACTACAGAAGCACGAAGAGCTTGGACCAGGTAATGCTTCGCTGACCTCTCTGATATCGCATCCCCTGGAATGCCATTCAGGAAACCTTCGACCGCTGCGCGTGCTTCTTCCGTCTTCATCGTCGCAATATCTTCCCGCACGTACTGCCGCGAAGCCGAGCCACGCATATCGTCCTCGAGGTGACCACCGATATGTTCAAGATCGAGGTCGAGACAACCAATGTTCGCACCAATTCCCCCTTTGCAAACATCGGACTGAATGATGAGACCATGCCTTAGGCGCAAGAACCCATTGCATGCTGTGTGCCAGTTGCCTCGCGCCTGGTTCAGAGCCTCGAGCGAGATGTCGCCTCTGTAAGAGAGTATAATCGAGTGCGCTTCCCCATCGACAAAGGTCTCACCGAGGAGAGCGTGCATAAACTCATACTGAAGTGTCTGACTGTTCTTGAACACACTATACTCGTCTGCCGCTTTCTCCAGATCTTCCTTCGCTTTTCGGAAAGACTGCAACAACTCCTTGCTCGGCTCAATCTCGCCACCTTTACGCCACGGGTCTGCGAACATTCTCTCGTAATGGAGATGTGCCTCATCGTAAGCCGCGGTTTCTTCGCCCGGCTCCCCACGTCGCTCTACACACGATAGACAGAGCATCTTGTCAGCTGGAGCAGCATGGCAGTGATACCGCGAGTCAACAGCGGCCTGAGCAAACTGCCGAGCATGAGTGCCAGTCCGCCAAGCTTTCTGTTGCTGTCTCCTTCGGCGACGCAGCTCGAAGGCGAGCACAACCCTTGCTCGTCTGGTGCATGGAAATCGTAGGCTGTTGAACGCGGCAAGTCCACCGTCGGGATCATGTGTGCTTTGGAGTCGTACAGCAAGCCAAACCTTTCCACCCGTTATCTGCGGCACTAGCGAATTTACTCCCAAGCGATCACGCATTTCCTCAAAGCCTTGATTGCAATATCTGAAGTCGATTCAGCGGGCGCTGGTTGGTATCAAAGCATTGATGGAGTCCTCCAGCATCAGGTGCATGGCGTGTAGATGCGCACGTGCTCTGTCCACGCGGGCTTGTTGGTCTTGCAAATCATCTATGTATCTATGCATTGAGAAAATCTGTGTGCCCTCCCGGAGACATACTCGAGAGGCTGTTCCGCGAGTCGGGCGAGTTCCGCCGTTGTGCTATCGACCTGATTCTGTGCCTCTTCGAATCGCCTGTGTAGCGAGAGCGTATGGCGTAGTTCCTCTTGGAGCTCTTGCTTGCTGATCCACAGGCCAGTAAGACGACATTTACTGTGCTTCATCATGACGGCGGGCAAGACCACCACTGAGCTGGACTTCGCCAATGGGGTCCATGCGTTCACTCAGTACAACCAGCCGTCGCTGCTAAACGCGCCCCTTATGTTAATTTGCCTTTTACACATGTTCTCATAGACTTTTCCATTGATGTCCAACGAGTGTCTTTGCTTAGAGGCCGTTGGATTAGCGGAAAGACTACGACAAAGAAGGAGATACCGCAAAGGAGCAATGAACAAAGCCTCATGCCATGCCGCGTTGGCCCAGAACGACTGATCACCGTTGCGAATGACGATGACCTTGATTTTCTCGGCAAATGTATGGTTAGTGTCAGTCATGTTGCTGTGCCGCTGTTCTGCGATGAGACCTTGCAGCGCAGAGATGTCAGCCTCCTGCGGAGAGGTCTCATGGGTCAGACGCCAACGGGTCTATTTTCCTTCAAGCTGTACCATTGCTTTCAATTCGCCGGCACGACGAGCTTGGAGGGCCTTTAGGAGAGTCACGCTATTTATGTAGCCATCTACGCTCGCACCTCGACAAGGGGCAACAAATAACCATGGTATTGTACGGTTGGAGAAACGCGGCTAGTCATTGCACTCCGTCATCCATCATCAGTCTCATAGCGATTCATTGGGCTTTTCTGCCACGTCCGCCATTTTCGCGCGCCTGCTATGGCGAGGATTGGAGTCCCGGTCAGCGCTACGGATGCGCTTTCAGCTGGCTTCCACTGTCTCCTCGGCGGCCAACAGAGCAGCGCCGAGAATCTCGGTGATTTTAGTATGGCCTTTGAGGATGCAACCGTCAACACAGTTCGGGCATGAGAAGTGCTCCCTCCGGTCTAAGTCCCTATCTTCCCCTTTGCCAGCGTCTTCATCAGCATGGCCAGGGGACAATATGAGCCCCGCAGGCTATCCACGTCCTGCTTGTTTCTGCAGTGCATTTGCAGCTTTCAGCTGGATCGTTGCGACCAGATTTTGCGGTAGGGCGAGCTCCTCATGGTGCTCATGGCCAGTAGCGTTCTTACTTGCGTATTTCGCCAATGCGTCCGCGACCACGTTACCATCGCTATCGCGAATGCTCGAGCCACTGACTTTGCCGAGCTGCACAGTGACGTTGTTCGCCTTCATGTCGCGAATTTGCTGGAAGATTTCCTGGCAGACGATCTGCAAAGCTTGGGGCTTTCTCTTCACTGTCACTTGCATCGTACCGGGGAGTCCGTCAAGACCCTGCATCTGCTCAAGCTCCTCGAGGGCTTGTGCGAGAACGTGTAACATGCCTTCGTCATCAGACAGAATAAGCAAGCGCGCAGATTTGCGATCTTGTAGCAGCTGGGGCGCTTTCTTGACGGCCACAAGCATAGCGTAGGCCTCAGTGAAAGACGAGCTTCCCACGGACACGACAATACTGTGCCCAGTCCACGAGCCATCAGGATTCTCGTATGCAATGCCGAGTCCTTCATGCTTGGAGCCGTCGCTGAATACACGCATGCTGTTCGGTACTTGCATCCAGTCATCATGCTCTTGGTAGGTTTTCAAAACGTGCTTAGTAAGAATCTGCTGTTTTCCAACGGCTTTCACGTTCAAGAGCTGCTGTTGATTCCGCTTGCCCCGGAAGTCAGTTTCCGGTAGAGTGATGTTGCCTGCCCTTATATCATGGGCGACCTTTGCCGTCTGGCTTGAGGCTACCTTCTTACCTCTCCTAATGGTTGGCACGCGCCATGGCGCTGCTGCAGAGCTGAGTGGCACGCCAAATGCAGTCTGGCCGCTTGTGACTGCGTCGCTTTGGAGAGCGGCGCTCCTTTCCTGAGGCGTGTCAACGTACTGATTAGAGTCGTACTGTTTCGGCAGTCTGCGAGCAACATACTCGTCGGTGAGGCCTTCGCTTCCAATTGACCAACCAGCTTCTGAGCCCTCCTCATCAAAATCACTACTGTCTTGATCTTGAGCGGATTCCTGGGGTTCGCAGTCCCCAGGATCATCCCCGACACGGTATTGCGTAGTTTCATCATTCTCTCGAACTTCATCCCCATCATCAGCGGAGTCATCATCGACTCCCGCTCGTGCAACACGGTCCCTTGCCTGCCTACAGAATCCTCATCTACGCCGTTGACTTCAGAAGTTTCCGCGACCTCAATAGCATGACGATCACTTGCGACAGCATCACGTTTGGTGCATGCAGTGCCAGCACGACTGCTGCCCTCGTTGCGCTAGCGCTCGATGTGATTTTCGCCGACCGGTTCTGGCGCTGCCACATAGACATGCGAATTGTGGCCGTGGTCGAGATCCGCACTCGTAGAATACGCGCTCTCTGTGGTTTTCACATCTTGGCAAGTGTCGAGCGCGGCCAAGACTGTATGCGTGGATATGGTGTCGTTCAACGTCTCCAGAACTGCCATGACTTCCGTCTTTCCAGCATGTTTGATAACAGACGACAATATTGATGCAGCAGCTGTCGCGGAGTCGCTGGCTTCCGTAGACGGTGTGCCGGATGGGCTAGAGCCGGCAGGATCGGGCGACGACGCCGACACCTTCTTGACGGCTGCCATCGTGCGCGCCGCACGCGGTATAGCCGTTGAGGTAGAGACGGTAGGATCATGCGACAAGGCCAACACGTCCTCGTCGACCGTCATCATGCGCGAAGGCGCCGAGGTCCAATACGAAAGACTTCAAGCGTATCAAAAGTATGCGCAAACCAAATCGACCCTGTGCAATGAAAGGATAGGCCAACTTCCAGAAGCACGACTTGTGGTTGTGCTTTGGATTCAAACTGCCAAAGCTTGAGTTGTCGCGGTGCATCAACGTTGAAACCCCAAAACGGGTTCGAGACATTGCTTCTTTCTAGCACTTCACGAGCGCGGGGCTAGCAAGATAGGAAGGCGCAGATTCACGTGTCAGCCGGTCGAGCCTCTGGATTCACCACGCCGCCCGCCGCGTCCTAGCGGCATGGTCCTTGGCAAACGGACGCGATAAACTCACAGCCAAGCACTCGCACCGCCGGCCTCGAAGAAGGATTTGCTGGATCATTTACCTTTATGCAGACGTATACGAATCTGCCCAGTCCCTTGGCGTTTCCCTGCGCAGCCTCCAGTCGGGCTCATGACCCAAGATCGCACGGTGACGCAGTCGTCCACCTTTATGCAATTCGCTAGAACGCTGCAACATGCTTGGCTTTCATCACAGTTTTACGCAAGCCTCCCAAAAGGTTCCAGATTCCTCAAGTCTCATACCTTTCAGCAGGCGGCCTTCCTCTCATCGCCATCTCCCTCTCTGCCTTGTCCGCGGCCTTTTTCGCCTTCGCTTCCGCAACCTTCAGTGCCTTCCTCTCACCCTTCGTAAGCTCATGCTTCCCACTTTTCTCCTTTTCTCCGGGAATGCCATTCGCTGCCGCCACTGATTCGCCGTCGGTTTCCTCCTCCTTTCCTCTACTTGTTGGCGAAGGGTTACCTCTGAAGTCAAGTTTCCTTGGCTTCATATACGACCGCATCACCTCGTAGTCGACTTTCGACCTCCGCTCCTGGAATGAACCAACGAATTTCTGGAGTTCGGATATACAGCGGGCCTTCATCTCGCCAGTCATGAGCTCGCCAGCTCGGTATTTTGAGGCCAGATCTTCTAGTTCATCGTCCGACTCGAGAAAATAGGAGAGGTAGGTGAACGCGACATCAACATCTGGGTTGCCACCCAATCGTTTCTGCTCTTCTGCAGTTTCCCGGCCACCAGAGAACGCGTAGCTGTTGATCTTCCTCTTGATCTGGTTGGGTGTGTCGCTCATGAATATTGCGGAGTTTGGGTCTGACGCGCTCATCTTCCCACCTGGGCCTTGCAGTGCAGTCAAGAATTTGCTGAGAATAAGACAAGTCTTCGGATGGGGATCAGTCATTGAGCCGCAGCGATCTCTCAATACTCGAAAATATGGCTCCTGGTCAATCGCACACGGGATCAGGGTCGGAATCTTTGCTAAGCTCTTGTGTCTTCGGAGCCCCGCGGGATCGTAGTCCGGTGCTCTGTAATCTGGCAAGCCAAAGAGCTCCGGATATGACGAAGGAAATGCTGCTACGCACTGCTTCGCACCATACGCAATCATGCCGATGCTCGTCTGCTCTCCGAAGCCGAATGCTCCTCGTGCCTGATTCAGCGTGACCATGCTCTCAAACTCGCTCGTGTTTCTGTAGAAGTGTCCACCAATATACTCGTAATCTGTGTAGATGAATGTCTTGTTCGGGTCGAAGCCCAAAGCAATGATGTCCTTGATGTTCTCATGCGCAAAGTCCAAGAACGCCTCCAGCTCCATACCCTTCTTCTGCGTCCCGTTATTCTTATTCCTCGTGTGCAGGTACTTCTCATCATCCGTCAACATAATCACCAGCGGGACATCGAAGATATCCTGCAGCTCTTTTGTGAAGAGAAAAGGAACGGTATGGCCCAGATGCATGCTGCCGCTACTCGGTCCTCGTCCGGTATACAACATGAAGGTGCCATACTGTTCGTAGTAGTCCAGGATCTTGTCAAAGTCGCGATGGGAGAAGAACAGTTTGCGTCTCATTAATCGATGTGCAGGCTTGCCAGTGACCTTTTCGAACCGGTCGAGATGTTCTTGGGTGAGCGGCTGGGTGCCAAAGTCTTGTATGAGGCGGTCGTAGTCTATCGCCTTGACATTGCCCGCTTCGTCTGTTTCGCCGGCGACATTGTATGGATCAATCTGCTGCGATGTTGGTTTGGTGGATCGTTGTATCTGGTCTGGGGCGGCGGCGGCGGCGGCGGCGGCGGCGGGAGGTGCTCCGGCTGCATTCTCGTCGACCGCCATATTGCGCGTGTGGTGAGCACAGCACTCTGTCTGCTGTAACTGCACGTGTCTTGCAAGAAAAAGACGGAAGGTGCGAGTCACAACTGCGATTGCCCCGCAGTCAGTCGCACTGACCTCAGGCACGATCTACAATCATGACTAAGCGTCGGGTCGCCGAAGTTGGCAGGAGCGGCACCATGGCGGTTGGGCATCGGCGACAATAATGTTTCGTGACACGTACAGGCAGTAAGGTTTGTCGAGAGCGCGAACACAATCCATCGTCAACCCAGCACATCACACACAAAATCCCGACCCTCCCGGACCCAGTATCTGCATCCCACACCACTTCTCCTCCAGCTAGGTCTAGCCCGCGCAAACAGGGCCACATATGGCGCTTGATGTCCCGTGCACAGCATTGACAACCTGCACCAGGTACATTTCGGCACCCACTGAGGCAATCCGTGGATGGTCGCGGCGGGCGGCGCTCTGGCAGATCTGGGGCCATTTCGTCATTGGCGACAGCCACTGGTGGTGTCGCTGCAGCCGAAACGATGCGGCCGAGGAGAGCGTTCGAGAGGGTCATGAGGATAGTGGTGGCTTAGACTCTGTATCATGCCATTGAAGATTTCCGAGTAAAGTAGAGGAGTGTTGGAAGGACACTCGCCTTCCATGCCTCCGGCTTCGATCACTCTATGCGTTGGCGCGAACTCGATGGTCTGTAGCTTGCTGTGTGCAGCAGAAGCGATGTCTCGTCGACCACGCTGGTAGTCGCGCCAGCTTCATCTTTTATATCCCTTCCAGCGTTCATCCCAATACAATCAGCTTGACGATTTTCATGAGGTTCCAATGATGGCTGCCGAGCTTTACCATGTTTGTGAGCCTGGATCTTGTACCAAAGAGCGGAGTTGCCGCAAGCCGTGGCCCTCCCTTGGACAGGTCCAGATAGGTCCCTCCCATTCCGCCTTGTGCTGATATTCCATTTTCAGGTTGCTCGGAGGGTTTCCTCAAGGCCACAGTGAGATGATGGTCTCGATAGCAGTCTTGTGTTCAGAACCTCGGAAGCCGCCAATAGCTTTAGGTTGTCTCTCTCTGGAATATTGGATTTTGTCAGGTGCTAGTCTATACTTTCCTGCACTCTCCACTGCAAGATGACGACGTGTGAGGACGACGACTTTGTCAGCAGAGCACACAACCTAGAAAGCGACTGCAGAGCGATGCTGCGTAGACCGCGAGCATGAGGTGGATTCACATGGCTCAGTCTTAATCCCATGGAGGATCAAGAGGATCTGTAATGCTTCTTATAAATTCTTATAAAAGCAGCTTCCAGTCCTGCCCTTAATGATGCCGGTCAAGTTAATGGGCGGCGTCGCTTAGGTTTTAGACACTATTTCGTTCACGGACTCATTCTCCCCGGGCTTTCTTGAGCTCGTCCCTGGGATCGCCGGCAGCAGCAGGCCAACGACAGCGGTATGGAAAGCATGCTCAATGTATTGCAAGACGCTGCCAATCCATTCCATACAGGCTCCTATGGTGCGTTCCAGATTGCCAGAAACCAATTTTAATGCTTCGATCACATGCTGCTCGACCGCAGCCAAACCTTGCGATCATGCGAACTTCCGCAACCAGTCGAGCTGACGCCAGTAGCTGCTCCGATTCCTTGCGCTCAACAGTTGTGCCGCCAGACCCTCCTCCTATCACGAACAGCGGCCGGTCATGCTGATTTTTGCAAGGCTAGCGATCGCCCCCAGAGGCCTGCAAGCCTAATGGTCAGCAGCTACATGCGCCTTATCTCGTTATGACATCGGCGTACACAGCAATATTGCTCAGGCTGCTCTGCGCAGCCGGCCGGCAGGAGAAGCATGCGACAGTAGCGGGAAGGGCTCCGGGCTGGCAATGGAAAGCGCAGCGAAGAAACAGGCGAGGATCATGATGTCTTTAGACGTGTGTCAGTAGACATCCCAGGGCGAACGTAATGGAGAGGTGCAAAGAGAATTTGCACTTCATTCTGTAGAAGGCGTCGGCGACTTGGGCTCGCAGTGGTTGCGGTTCGTTTTCGGTACGCCGAAACTAGATTTTGCTTGCTGGAGCTGTTCCGGCACTGGAAGAATTCGCAGCTTATATGTTCAGCAGGAGATATGCATGCCTTAGTCCACAACATCCAATGCGTCAAAGCTTCGAGAGGTGACAAAGTCAAAAAGGGTATATCATGCCGCTTCAATGATGCCTGCAGTGCAGCCCTGGCAGACCTGGAGACCGCGTACTACCTAAACGCAAAACGTCAGAAGTGAAGAAGAGGTCCAGGCCATTCTTGTCCGGGACATGGATCGCCATTAGGAGCTTGGCTATCAGAGCGGTATCCAGCCAAGCTGCGTGCCGCCATTGCCTCCAAGAACTTGCTCACGGTGTCTTAAGTGGAAGAGACGAAGTATCTGGCGGCAGGGACCGTTCCATTTTCCGCAATGGCTGGACCGATCTGGCTGGATTGACCTTGCTGCGACGCAGTACTGAGACCGTACCCTACTCCACACAGCACCCAGCATGTGATACGGGCAGCATTTTCTCAGACATACCCCACCGTACTAGCATCCGGCCCGGTCAATCTGCGGGAAAACGCTCGCTGGGAGGCCTACTCGCGCAGACAGCTCGTCCGTCCATTTTTGCCTGCGCTGGTACAGGCTCGGGCTCGCTTAGGCACACTCGAGAGCTCGCGAGAGACTGAGAGACATCCCTGCTTCTATCCGCTCGCCGCGGGGGCAGACTCATGTAGAGAAGCGATGAAGGCAGAAGATGACCGCCCGCCTCGGGACAGTGGTAGACTGACTGTTTGCGCATTCGTACGCAACAAGAGTTTATTTGTACGAATACCCTAGACAACAACCCTAGTTAGGTCTGGCTGATAGGTCTTTCTGCGCACTGCGGCATATGCTCCATGGGGACGTCTGAGGGCGTGTACAGACCTTGCAACAAGGCCCGCTCTCCGTACAGATGTGCAGACCGGACTGTACTGAGGGCCTGGGGGCTGCCCTGGGCGGAGAGGATAACCGTGAGATCTTGCAGTGAGGTTCCAGAACCACGTCCGATAGCAGATGTTATCGCCCGTACAGCTCAAAGTATGGAGGGTGCCCGTGGTAACTTAGTGTCCAAGATAGGCTCCAGAGTCTAGATCAGTATGACCAAGATTGTGGCGCAGTCGCGAACATTACATGGAATATATGTACATGTATGCATGTGATGTTGATTCTGCTTGGGGTTTGGATCATCTGTGAGATCCTCAGACGTGGTCAACGGCCCGGACCTTGAGCGTGTGTTTACCGGGTGGATGACAACCACCTACACCAATACATGTAATGTGCGGGCGAAACGCTACCGGCCCACGCCTCCTCCGTCGGCTTGCATGTGATATAGATTGTCTCACCATGGCCGTCTCGCATGCATTAATATGGAGAGTACAAGTAGTTCGCCGAGACAGAGAGCGTGTGAGAGGCACAGCAGCCTATTCAGAAAGAACGATTTGGTCCCCGAGACGCCGAAAGATCTGTTCGAGGACTCTTTGGAGGTCGCAGCGATGTATCAAGAGGTCCATAAGGACAAGTACCACAGTAATTCTCTTGAGCTCGTTCTCTCTTGTTGGTTATATACGTCCTGGATTACGACCGGCGATCAGGCGCCTCGTTTTTGACAAACAGAGCAAACAAGCCAGGCATTCCTTCGAGTCACCCTTCCACGAGCATCAGTGAACGATGTGTCCGTCGATTGATGCAAATATTACCGCAATGCCTGCGCGCAATATGCCCACATCAGACGCTATCGAATCAGAAGCACATGACTCGGCTCGCGGGTCTCCGGAGCCTCAAGATGATTTTCATGCACTTGTCGATCGAATCAACGATATACTCGGTCCTGCCAACGGCATCGATAGCGAGGGTATTGATGTTGAAGAAATTAAGACCGCCATGAGATCTTATGATAGTAACGAGGTGGAGTGGAAGAAATATGCTTTCGAGGACTACAGCAGAGCGTACACAAGGAACCTTGTCGATCGTGGCAATGACAAGAGCAACCTTTTGGTACTTGTGTGGACGCCTGGCAGGGCGAGTCCGATACACGATCATGCCAACGCACACTGCATTATGAAGATCCTTAAAGGGTACGTGAAACGTTTGAAATTGCTCAAGCTAATTTGAATGTATCTAACCATCACACCAAAGACGCCTTACAGAAACAATCTACGGCTTCCCATGTCAGCGGTCCAAGGATGCTCCAGACTGTGCGACAAGTGTCACCAGCTCCAATCCAAGCACAACACATACCTGCTCAGCCAATTCCGACGACCTGACACCGCATGCCTTGGTCATTAATAGGGAGACGACGTACAAGGCAAACGAGGTCACGTACATGAGTGACCGGCTTGGACTGCACCGAATCCAGAATCCGAATTCTCAGGAGGTAGCCATCAGTTTGCATCTGTATACGCCGCCAAATGCGGCCAAATTTGGTTGCCATATTTTTGATGAGTCGACAGGGAAGAAGACCAAGGCCTCGCAGTCTCGTGAGTTGTTGTATTCGTGTCATGTGTGGAGGTGAATGTGTGGTGCTAATCGCTGATGTGTAGACTTCTACTCCGAGCTTGGTGTGAGGACGAAAAGTTCCTGATTCGGAGAGGCTTGATAACCCCATTGATATTGCGTTCTAGCGATGGCGCTCTTGGCGATAGATCACCAGGGGGACACGAATCGCGATCATTCTTACAACAATAGACAGGAGCGGGTGGCATTCCAACTCACACAGATATATTCCATCCCAAATTGAGATCAGAATATCCACATCGACATGAGCCGTCGCTCGACATGGATTCCAAACAAAGCAATACCTACTGATCAAGACCCATGAGCCTTCACATACTCCCTGTGCATGAGATCCGCCAACGCCGCACCCGCTGCAATGTCGATCGACGCCCAACATGGCCCTCCCCCATTTCAACCCATACAACCACGCAACTTGATACGCCCGCGTACATCCCAACATCCAAATGCACCCTTACCTCCTCCTCGTCCTTTCTTGCCTCCCGGTCATGAGACCACCTCAGGATTGAATATCTGTACTCCAGTCCCATCGCTAGAGCTGATAGCACACTTAGAATCAAAATTAAAGTGGTTCGGTGCACAGCCATAAGCCTTCTGGCGTTGAGAAGAGATTGGCGGAAGCCGTGAAGCCGAAATCGTGGATTTGGCTCGGGTGTGTGAGTGCTACGGGGAGCGCGATGAATGGTCCGAACGTCGACGCATATTGCGTTGATGTTGATGCATTTCAGGAAAGGTGGGAAGTTGTGATTGGATTTGGAGGGTTTCTCGCCGGGGATGAGGTGCCAGGAGTTGGTCTCGGGCGTTTTGAGTTCCAGAAGAAGAGATGGGAGAGTCGAGAGCTCATATCTACAAGAACGAGGGTGGTCCCGCCGCCCAAGCTTGCCAGGTCCTAGATACTGTGTCTTCGTACCAAGTTGCTGGCGCGATCCCTGCTCACCTCACAGCACTGCCCTTCGGTCACGACTTGTAGCCCAATTGTGCAAGGTCGTTAGAATCGATTGAGGGTGCACCTGACCGACAAACCGCGAGATTCCGATCACGGTCTGTGTACGCACATACAACTCGACATACTGGGACGCAGCAGACCAGGTGAAGAAATAACGTCACTAGGCAAAGACGAATTCACCTCGCATTCGACGGGAGTAGCAGTCTATCCATCATTACATGTCTGACGTGCAGCAGAGCCAGATAGAACCGTGTTGGCAGACGACGGCACTTGAGTACCATCAGATGATCAGCAGGGCGTCCGGGAGATAACACCATGCAACGTGCATAACAGGGTTCTGAAATCTCGTGTGCAAAAATCAATGCAGGCGTCCGTATGTTTGTCGTACTGTCGAACGCCAAAAGCATGGGGACAGATCTCCACACCTCCTGGCGGAACTCAAATCCGATGGCAGTCGATTCACCTTGGGAAAGACTGCAAACCATACACCTCCTCCAACCTTTTTTGCTTGACAATGTACCAACAGATCTGTAGAGCACTCATACAGACTGAGATCAGCGCTTGCGGTCGCAGTCATGGTAGTACGTTGCCCAGCATCAAACTGGATTTGACACGGCTACCGTGCCCATCACGAGACCGTAATCTGCAGACCACAAGGCTTCACTGCCACCTCGAAGCAAACAGATGTAATACTGCTCACATAGGATGGTACACCCCAGCCATGATTCCTGCAATCGTTGTGTGTCGTCCGCCCGGCTATAATAGAGGCACCGCCCAGCCTCCTTTGAGTCGTAGCCCGAAAGTCACCTCGCCTCCCGGCCAAAGACTCGCCTAGCTTACCAGAACGTCCATCAGCGACAAAACTCAATATGCATCTCAAGACTACCACCACCCTCCTCCTCTCCCTCCTCCCCCTGACCCTCGCCGTCCCAACCCCAGACCACGACTGTGACTCCCTCTCCGGATCCGACATCAACGGCACCTTCACCACCTACTCCCCCACCGGCCACGAAGGCCTTGAGAGACGCGACTACACCCTCAAAATCAGCGGCAGCGGCGCCTGTCTCGCCGCACCGCCCAATAATGCGTGCTTGAATGCGTATATCAAGTGCTGGGATCCGTCGAATTGCAAGTCCGGGAGTTTAGGGGATTGGTGAGTATGGTATCTAGGAAAGGGTGAGGGTTCAGGTGCTGACGATTGTGTCATTTTAGTATGGGCGCTGTCACCTTGCCGGGATGCGAGGGGTGCAAGGTTTGTCAGGTGGGATGCGAGGGGTGCTGAGTCGATGGGATGGTGGTCGATGGGTGAGCGAGGGTGCGCATGGGTGGACGCGGCTGGTCCCATGTGTTGAAGTGTACTGGTTTGATATTCATGAGCAACATTCGTACTTCGGACATTCGGCAAAAGGGGAATGCAGAGTCCTCTCTGGATGTAGCAACCAGCTGAACCTCATCTTGGTATTCGTAGTGGAGAGGTCATCCTGACAGGCTCGGGGCCCCTTGATGCTAGTCATCCGAACGATGCTCTGGTATTGTACAAACGCCGCACGTGCCGCATCAAGATCGTTTCTGACGTGCGATGCACATCAATAACGCGGCCTTGAGTCATGGAAGAAATGTGTCCATCTCCTTGCACACCACTCCAACGCCTTCGCTCACAAAACACAACTCGCGCGTGCTCATCCCATCGTACATCCTCTTCCTCACTGTGCTTCTTCTTCTTGGCCAGCTACAACTCCACCTCGCGGTCCTGCCTCATGCCCTCAAGCACCGCCTGCACCCCACCGGTCCTCAATCGATCTAACACCACGCTCATTCCCTTCTGCGCCTTCGGCTGGCTCTTCTCCGTCCGCTGAAGACTGATGCTCTCAATCGCGCTGCGTATAGCTCCGGACGACCACGCGCTGAACCAGCCTTGCTTCGGCGGCTCGTCTTCGACAACACCAGAATCGGAAGTCGCAGACGCCTGTTCGCCCCATCGCGCCCGACGCTTGCGTAATTGTTCTCCGATCCTACTCTTCAGTGTCACGGACACCGCAACATCAGTTCTGTCATCTGCCCGCGGCATCATAACGTCATCGTTCGTGGGGTTCGTCAGAGCGGGGCGCCGATAGGAGTGCCGCTCGATGACGCTGAGGACATTGTTCCAGTCGAGGTTCCTGCTCTCTGTCTCCATCCATCCCTCCTTCACATCTAATACGCTCGTCTCCAGGATGAAGCTCTGAGTCCGCCCCTCACCATCAGCGCCGAGTGTGCTCTTGGGGAGGAGCTTGAGAACTGCGGGTGGCAGTCGCGATTGCTTGAGGTGGAGGCGGACAGTGGTGAGGCGCTGCGTCTCGGGATCATAGTTGCGGGATATCGTGTCTGTTGATGCGACATGGCGCGAATATGGGTTCGGATAGCGCAAGAAGTAGGCGAGGGAGACTGCAGAGAAGCCGTAGTCGTAGGAGTAGTTTGACGAGTAGAATTTCACCATCTTTGCGGTAATAACCTTTTCTTGTCTGCTTCCATCACCAGGCGCGGCGTCGAAAGGTTGGATTGTGTTTTGAAACTTGTGGAATGGGGAGATGCAATGCGTGATGAATGGCGAGCAGTGGTGTATGTGATGCAATGTGTCGCGTGCCGTCTCAGCTGGCATTCTCCACATGCGGAGCTACTAACCAATTGGCGTGGACCGATTTGCGCCTGCATGGATGATGAGCCCAAGGGGCCTTTCCTACGAGCAACGACTACCTGAGGAGAACATGGACTGATGAACTCATGACCTGGCGTTATCGGCGGTCGAGATCATTGCGTGCCGTGCACAGTGCTTCAACGTGCGGAGCCGTCGGCGATATTGCAAGAAAAGTCGAGCTGTCAAGCACTTTTTGACGGTCAATGCAGCAGGACATCAGGTGGTACATCTAGAGTCTTTCTACTCATGATCTATCACTTCCCGCGATCATTCAATGGGATCTTTCTCGAAGCCATCCAGACTGCTATACTCGTACAAGTGGTTTGCGTTTGTTGCCGTCGAACCTGCACCTCTGAAGCCATGTTGCCAAATACGGAGTTTGATGTGATCGTCTTCATGGCGGCTCAGTAGCAGGAGCTTGATATAGATTGAGGCTTATGTTGTCAAAGCTGCAAATGGCTAGCACATAGCGGCAACTCAATATGTTGGGTTCAACGTCAATCAAGATTCTTGTCGAGACGAGAGATGCCGCCAAGAGGCCAGGGTGACATCAGGTTCATTATGTCTTGATGCAGGTGGCCGTCCTCGCAAAAGAATATTCGCTTTCATGCAGAAAGCCTATGCAAGATGTATCGAAAGTGCCAGCTTCTCCGTGCGAAGCATCTCACTGTGCCCAGTGTCAGAGCCCGCACGCTGTCAGGGACCATGGGCGAAGTGAACGCTTCAAGAACGCTGTCATAGTGGTGCAGTCAGCTCGAGTCTGGAGCGGCCTCTCAGCATTGCCACCTCTTGTGTTGAAAGCTCCAAATGAGATGTAGCGCGAGGCCTTGCAAACCAATAGATATAGATGGTTCAGCGCTCACACTTTCGATGACCTTATGGACTGTCATGCCGGCGCACGCAAGCTTAGTGCGTCCTGTAGCATATTTCAGTAGTCAACGCACGCCCACATGTATCGTTTGTGCGCAATGGACCGCGTACGAAGACGAGAAATAAGGTGGCACAGCACACGCAATCGGTCCCGACTTCGGGACGAGTGGCTCAGGCCCGCCAAATACCGGCCAAGTGCCGTCGAAGGCGGTATCAACGTCCGAGGCTGACTTCAAATGTCACACTAAGGACAAATCGGAGCTGACGAATGTGGCAGATGTTGCGCCAATACCGAACGGTGTTCAGATGACGAGTAAAGTAAGTCGCTAGTCCATGGTGGTATGATCGGGTCTCCCTGAAAAGCGCAAATTATCACCCTTTTTCGAGGCTATCGTGGTGTGACCGGCCTGCACGAAACGTGCTACGATGCAAGAATAGGCCTAGCCTCAACTGTCGTCCAGCACAATGCCTTGCCTTCTGCGCCTCAAGAACGCCATTGTAGGCGGATTGACGATGTCATTGAAGATGCCTGTGCCCCAAACGAGGAGCACAAAGCCGACAACTTGCAGCCATTTGAAGCTTTCCCATCCAAGACCGAGCGACACGATCCAGATGAAGAGTGTGCGGCAAGTGTCGATGGTGCTGCGCGATGTTGCGCTGATGATGCGTGTTACGGAGAGCCCAAAAAAGTTGAAGCCACTGCAGATTGTCAGCATCATTGACCGTCACTCGTGGGCCTAGAGAAATACCCAATGCTAATCATGATCAAGAGCGAGCTGATGGCAATGGCTGGATTGTTGAAAAACTGGTAGAAGCCTGCTCGGGCATCGAAGTAGCCGCCTCTCCCAGCCGCAGTCGTGCCCACCGCAGCGTGCAATACTCCCATTCCCAGTAAGGTCACCAGGAAGCCGAATATCCCTTCCCAGCCTACAACTTGGATCGGGTCCATGCTGTACTTTTCCATGATACTCTCCTCCAGTACAAATTGGGACGCGGTGAAGATCTGCGCGCCAGCGATCATGAATACTCCCAGAACCGTCTCAGCGGCTGTGTGAGCCTCGAACGTGTTCAGAACAACTCGGGTCATACGTAAGCCATATCGTAACAGCATTTCCTCGTCGGCCGGTGGCCTGGCGTCACCGGGCAAGTCCACAGGCGCTTTCTTTTGTTTCTTGTCAAGAGCTCCGGCCAGACCAACAAGTGCTACACCGGTTACAACAATAAAGAGACTGCCCCATTTCCAACCGTTGAGGTGGCGTTTGAGGAAGATCACGCTGAAAAGTCCAACGAAGAGGACGAGTGCTCCTCGCGTCATCTGGTAGATGGATGCCGCGACGAACAGCAAACCAACGTTCATCAACGTTGTGCCGCAAATGTCGCAGATTGCCGGCAAAGCCAGCAATGTGACTTTCCATCCCGTCAACGGCCTGCGCTCCTTATGCTCCTCTTCCGCATCAACGAACGGTTTTGAGACAATGTTCGTTGGGTCTGCAAGAGTCTGTGATGTACTTGTAGCAGCACCATTGGTCTCCTCTTCATCCTCGTGATGGCCCTCATCCGCCTCCCAGCTGTTCACTGGCGCGTAAACGATGTTCTGGGCCGGCGTGGTCGCAGTCAGCTTGCCCAAACGGTCGAGCAGCCACGTGAAAAGTACCACAAGCCAACATCCCGACTCGCCTATGAACATCTGGAGGGTCTGTAATATGGGCTGTTCGAAGAGCCTGGGATGAGGGGAGTCGCAGCCAGCTACACATTGCATGTCCTGGATAAGCACCATCAGCAAGCGCGTGTGTCACTCCAAGATCATGACGAACCTGGTACTTAGTCAACAACGTGTTACACACTCCAGTCAATAACATCATCCCCACGAGGATGGGGACTAATGCTTTGACTGCCATGCTAGGCTGCGCTATAGCCAGGCCGCCGTGCTCTGTCGTGATGGTCAATACGAGCGACCAGATGTCAGGATCTAGACAAGATGTAGAAAGGTCACTGTGAGCGAAGGCGTGTCAACAGATGTGATCACACGCGTTCCGAAGAGGCACATGCTCGTTCGGGTGCTTCCCCGTGTTCCTCTGTCCGGCGATAAGTAACTGAGCAGACCCTGATGTCATGCGTCGGCAGCAGCTTACGGCCCGGGCGTGCGGCATATCTGAAAGACATCCATCGGCTTGATACCCGGCTCCGCGGATAGATATATGCATACACGGGGCCAAAGGAAGTCGCGACGCCTTGCTTACGTCGCGCCTTCCACGTTCCAACGAGACCGGCATCTAGAATACTGGCACGACTGACCTCTGTTTCATCCAGCCACTATTGCCACTCTACCTGCAACCAAGTTACCCATCTTAGCGAGCGATTCTGTTCAAAAAGCAGCGCCTTGATTCCCATCAACAGAATCGTTATGAGACGATCGAGCAGAGCTAGCGAAGTGACTGAGCTCATGGCAACTGCAACACAGAGGATGATCAATACTGCCGAGCTGTTAGAGCAAGTTCTCTCTTGTCCCGTGGCCGACTTCGATCCCTTGAGCAACCATGAACATCCTCGCTCAGCCAAGACAAATGCTAACGCTAGTCGTATGATCACTCTTTTTCGCTGCCTGGAGGTCTGCCAGGCTTTCAGCGCCACAATCTTGAGCTTTCAACGCCTTCGACGGGCCTTGTTCCTCATGTCGTACGAGAAGACTTCGAGGGCTTGGAGCCATGCCCCTGGAGACAACCAGACACTTTCGCCAGTGCGCGATCCACTCATTCAGACGGTTTCTCCGGCCTATCAGTACCGGTCCTGGTATCTGAATGTTGAGGTCAGCGGCGGCCGATATTGTGCGTATCTTATTGTCACACGTGGGGATCTGGAGCAGCATCGCCTTCGGAATCGCCGTCAAACCGGCCGTGGTCAGGCAATCTGAAACATGCTGTTAGCCTAACCTCCGATCCTGCAACCAGAAGCAACGATCTGAGAGAAAAGAGACGAGAGCAAGGAATATCTCGGGCGCACGTCAGTCCTCAGAGACCCAACTGTCCTATTTCAGAGGGGACTCACGATCGGCATGGTGCATGGTCGAGTCGAAGAAATGTTTGCTGAGCATCGTGATGTGGCCGCAATCAAGCTGATCACGGTTTGACGCTCAGTGCGGTCTTCGTCTGCCCTGAATAAATACCGGCGTCACCTCACTGATCTGCATTGGTGCGATTATCTCGATCACTTGAGTTAGATCCGCACTAGCCCCGATGAATGCTTGCACCTGGCTGTGAGAGCCGTTACGAATGACCCATCTGAGTTACTGGACCGGGTCCTAGAAGGTAGAACCTTACTACGGCGTGGGACAAGTCTCATAAGGCAGCATTCCCATCAGAGCATTGCCATTGGTTTAGTGGCTACATGTCGCTTTATAGCGTCTGACCAATGCTCTGCTAGCTATACCAGCTCCGCTGGTGCCTTGTCGCTTTTCTTATCACCGCCTGGGATGGCTCTGGACCTTCGACTAATAGAAACCGAACCGAGCTATCTCCAATAGCTGCTACACACCTGAAGCCGGTTGCATCTTGTTATCAGAACCGAACCGACCCATTGGCGCACTTAGGTCGGGTCCACTCTTCTGAACCCTACCAGTGAGACGCAGGGGTGGACATTACGAGCCTATGAAGCTTGTGGATTGTCGTTGGAACGATATCGCGGACCTACGTGGCTGCTGCGTTCACTCGCTGTAGCACTCATTCCTGGTTCGGGAGCTCGACCTGATTGACCCTAAGCCTCTAGAGGTCTGAGAGATCCTCAACAGCATCAACACTTACAGGCTCAATCATCACACTGTTTGGAGTGCGCTCCTGAAGACATTATCTGATGTTTCGAGCATTGCTCGCATTACTACTCACGGCGGCAAGCGACACGACACCATTGTCAGGATGGAGCTGGGCCGGAAGTCGAGAGTGCGGCATATGGTTTCGCCCATGCATCTTCGGCAACCATGACCAAAGCTTTCCAGGATCAAGAAACCGTGAGGCATCTGGAAAAGACTGCGTCTCCACGACTTGCGTCACGAGATCTACTAGATTTCCATTGCTTAATGCGAGATCTCACGCCAGCACAATACAGCAAAAGAAGGTTTGCGTGCGGCCTGCCTACATGCACAAAGCAGCGGACAGCGAGCATGCCGCATACTGGAATATCCACAGGCATGAGACTCAGCTCTTTCGTTTATACCTACTTAACGAACCTAATATTCACCACGCCGTTGCCAATCTTTTCCTCGATATCAGGCAAATCAACTTTGGAAGGGCACTGCAAAATCAGCGTCAGAGTAGGCTCCTGGTCACCGTCCTCGACCTTTTTGCTGATCTCGATTTCTGGCTCTTGGATCCTGCCAACGTCAAATGGCGTTCCGACAGCAAACCGACGATATCCTCTTGCGGCCTGAACCACCGCTCCATACGCTTTCGCGACGTCGCCAAACTCTTCCTCGGGCACTTCCACTGTCATGCCGGCCAGACCGATAGCACGCGAAGGATGCTGAGTATTATCGTCGGTAGCTGCTACCCTCCAGTCTCTCGGCGTGATGTCGTGGCACCAGAACGGTACTGAGCCTCGCTGAACCCCTCTTGGGAATGTCACGTTCCACTTGAGCTCTCTCCTTGGCTTCTCTGACAGCCTTCCGCCTTCCTGAGGCCCATCGTACTCAATATTTGCGCCGGCTTGCTTGAGTCTATCTTGAAGCTCCCCATGGTCGAGAGTCCCGCCGCTCGTCAAGGCGAAGTCGACGATCCCGAAGGTCTTGTCCCACCAATGGCCAATGCGCTTCTCCGGATCATCATCGACGAATGCAACCAGCTCCAGATAGGTTCCGTCCCTGAACATGATGAGGCGGTTCTCGGTTCTGCCGTCCACATGCTTGCCACCCGGTGAGAGTATGAAGTTGTTGGTGATCCAGGCCGGCGGCTTGCTGAGGTCGCGGTAGGGTACTAGGAGAACCGTATGGTCGAATTGAGCCGGCGGTGCTGGTGACATGGTGCTGGTGTCCGTCAACTTGCTCTTGTCGACCTTAATGACTCCTCCAAGAACTTCAATCACATGCGCTCCTGATGCCGAGCCGCCCGAGCGTAAAGCGAAACTCCGTGCCCACAACCACCACGTATGGACCGCTGTTTTTGCCCCACTCGCCACTTTGCCGGAGCGAATACCACCCAATAGCGCCAACCTGCGTGCCACTGAGTCTACTGACGCCCACGTGGATTTTAGGACTGATGTTAGCCAAGGCCAGTCGAAATGTCCGGGGATCTTTGACGGAGGCATGTCCTCGTCCCCGGCCCGACATCTCACCCGCCCAGAACGGCGCGATTGAGCACAAAGATCTACTGTAGATGTCGATTCCAATGCTTTCCCACTGGTCAAGCGCGACTTGTGCCAGAAGCATCAGGTATTGATCATTCGACAGAATGCTGTCTGCGCTCCTGCTGCATTAGGACGAGGCCGAACATAAGTTCTGCAGAAGCCTAAGGTTTGGCTAGTCTGTCTGTACATGATGGGGGTTTGAGCAAGTTGACGTCCTGACGACAAGATCAATAATGTCCATGCGTACGTGCCGACTTGCCGGCTACCTAGTGTAAATCTATACACCCAGGCATCAGACCATGCGGATATATACAGGCAACCCGAATCTCTGCCATTTTGGAAGTCACGCTCAGTCCGACGATTTGCAGGTGCTGTCTTCGAGATTGACATACATCAGTGTTTCACGACTTGCTCATCGTCTCGAAGCTCTACGACTCATATCGATGAGTCGAATCAGCAACATTGCCAGAAGCGCGAAGCTGCCAAGAAGACGGCAGTCCATATCACACTGCATGACAACGAACCTTTGCCTGCTAATCGCCTCTCACGGTGATCCTTCGGAACCGACACACCACACGCCCGAATTTTCGAGGATGTGTGGACGTGCTAGAGAATCTAAATGTCAATCACGTTGAGGTGATTGGCGGAGATTAGTCTTGGGAAGAGATACTGCCTGGCGACATACCGGCAGTGCGCCAAAGCGGCAACGACTGAACCGACGCCCAGATTTGTAGTGTCGATCGCATGAAATGCTGACGCCTTGTACATGCTCGAAACCCGGCGCAAGGTTCCTTTGGACGGCGGCTTTGCCACACGGATCTGCTTCAATCAAATTGCGGCGTCGCTGTCCGTGGGAAAGTGTCGCCCCAAGGTACGTGGGACTTTATTGAGTCTGACCAAGCTGCCGAGGTGGCAGAGCTGCTGCAATGAGGGACTGCGATCCGAGAGATCAGACTGTGCACATATCAAGCAGCATTTTGAGGGCTCATGCATGAGCACGACCGTTGCCAAGCGCAACAAGGCTAGCAATACCCTTGGTGCAGGGCACTGGATCGCCTTCTCGAGCAGGCGTACAACATCGCAGCAATGAAGCAGCCTTGCGAGTACAACATCTTCGGTACTTCTCTCAATGCATAAACATAGACGGGAAGGACAATTGGCACGACCGCGGTCAATCATGCCAGGCATGGGAACAGTGGCCCATCGTCGCCTTTGCATCGTGTCAAAGGCAGGTTCTGGACCTGCTTTTGCCGACCATTCATCTTCCCTTCCATGCTGGCGAAGTAGTGGCGGGTCACACTCAAATGGCCGATATCTTCAGACTGCAGACGACTGAGATTGGGTCTCAAGAGAGAGACTGCCAGACCAGCAACGGAAGAGTGCGCGCCATGTAGAAGAATGCTTCAATTGATAAAGCAGACAGTCCTGCACATCCGTCTTTGTCTGATCAAAAGGACGCGACTTTAAAGGAAAAAAATAACATGGTGCTTTCTCGTTCCAGGAAGTGTCTGCGCACGAGCTGCGAAGTCCGATGCTAGGCGAGGTTGCCACTGGAGGAAACGTACTCAGGGACGCAGACTAAATGCAATCTGCGGTGGGATGCTACAATGCATTATGCAGGTGCGTGCTCACATAGCGCCTCCGGCTTCGGCAACAAGCTCTAGCTCTTGGCAGCAATAGCGTGCAGTGTGGATACAGGAAATGTCAGTCTGACAACTACGATCTCGCTCGCCCAATTATGACCCAATTGAGCTTGTGGCTGCGTTCCAGGTGAATGGAAGCGTTCCGCTCATTGGGGCTGACGAAAGTCTGCGAGCATGTTCGCAGGGACCCGACATCTCTAGCGATGCTCGTCATACCACTGGTGTATTCAGCCTCCATAGATCTCTTGGCCGGGTCTATAGACGTGGGTCTACACTAGGAGAAGATCGATGGGTCTTCTGCTTCCAATTTCATACATGATTGCCAACTCAGAGTCGGGAGATGGGGTTAATCTATCTTGCTTTTGAAGATTGAGCCTGTCAAGTCGCAACCATCAGTTGGCGGTCGCACATACACAAGCTTCCAGGAGGGCAGGAGGGATAATAAATCAAGAGGCGCCACCATAGAGCCAGTTCGCGGGGATACATGCGCTGCCAATCGCACGACGATCTGCGCATGGTAAGACGCCGTTGAGCTAGACGACCCACGAGAAAGCGCGATGTCCCGGGTGCGGCGCGACACTCCAAAGCTCGTGAACGTCTGTCTGCTTCCCTTCGGCGGTAAATTGACGTTGAGAGATCTCGAGGACGTGAGTCTTGCAGGGTTAGCGACGGCTTCCCTCTGGGTCAATGAGGCTCCGAGCTATGTCCGTCCTTACGGTAGGCCAACACTTCCAAGACGTATCGAAGAGATCGTACATCTGATGACAATTGATTGCTAGTGATCGAGCACTATGCCAATTCGCATCCTCTCACCATTGGTTCCAGCTCTACCGCTTTCTGGTCACGGGCGAGTCATCTGGCGGCGCCTTCACCCTGATGCAAACTAACTCGCCATACTCTGGATCGCTTGGCGTGCTCCCACATATTCACCACAAGCACCATGAGAACTTTTTTAGCTTGCGGGGCCGCACACAGTTGTGGACTGACAAGGCCAAAGACTCCGATGCCAGGCTGCTGTCGGCTGGTGATTACGGCTCTTGCCCAACCAATACCACCCACACGTTCCAAATGCTGGACCCCAATACTGAATTGATCGGCGTCATTGTTCCAGGTGGATTCGAAGACCTATTCTACTTTCTCGGTGACGCCAATGTGTCTCTCAGCACCGCAACGCCGTTTGTACCCGCCAACGTCTCGGATTCTGCAGTATCAGGGTCCTCTGCCTCTATGATTAGCGAGCTGGCGTCTTACGACGTCTATGCCGCACTGAGATTTACACGCGACATTGTGAACGGCACAGCACCAGCCAATGCCACCTGGCATGACGGCGGCAGCACAATCCCGATTGTGGCTGGCAAGCCATACTATGTCGCAGCCGGATGGGGTCCAAAGTATCTCAACGGCAAGTATGGCGCATGGCAGATCGTCCAGCCTTTCGTGACGCCAACGACCGGCAATCACGACTTCACGCAAGGTTCTCTGACCATGTCGCGGACGCCGAGCAATGTGACCGTGTCAACATGGAATTTGACCGAGGCCACTGCGTTCCAGGTGATGGATGGAGCAGTAAAGATTTCCATGGCGAATGACACAGGCACTTTGATCTCCGGAGATGCTGCGTTCATTCCGGGTGGAACGCGATTTCAGTATGAGAGTGCCGCGGCAGTCTCGAAGGTCATGTACCTTGATGCGGGGGATGAAGGTCTTGACGAGCAACTGTTGGAGTTGGCAAGGTCATGGAGCTGCACTAGCTTCCCGACGTACTGGCCGTGAATGTGATTGATGTGGAGGGATCACCAATTACCACAAAGGTGCCGCGAAATGGAGTAAGATGTTGCTACTGATTCGAAGACGGCAGATTCGTCAAAGCTGAGAGCTCAGAAATGGCGCAACGTACAACGGCTATAGCATACGAATAGCCTGCCACAAGCAATTTCCATGTCCTCTTGTACATATAGCACATATAGCACATATAGTACATATAGTACATATAGAAGAACACATTCTAGCGGAACAGTGGGAACGTCGAGTATGCGATCTAAGACTAGCCTTCTACGTGGCGCAATCCGAGGCGATTGACTTTCGTGGCTGCCGCCTCTCTCAAGCCACCCACCAGTCGTCTTCCACTTCACAACTTGAATCTTCGTCAGTTCCACACATAATCTTCTCATGTGACATCTGTCGGCTGCAGGTCACAGTTCCAGTCGTTGATAATTCATCAATTTACCAAAGTCGTGCGCCAGGTGCGCCCGCAATCCATTGATCGCCATGAACCAACTTCTCTACCACTCCCTTGCGCTGTACCTCTGCCTCAGCGGCGCTTCCAGAACTCTCGCAGCCTCAGCGAAAGACTCGGCGCCATTGGATCCATGCACTATACGATCACCGTCTTCGCATGCCTTCTTCGACCTGAATCCGCTACATGTTCAAGATCCAGCGCTCAGCGCCAAGAAGAACCCGCGTGACTATAGCTGGAATACCACAGGATGGGGCCTGCCTTACAACTTCACCATGAACTTCTGTGGAGGTGTAGTGGAGGATGTGAAGGATGTTGTGGGCGTGAAAGAGGAATTGTGGAGGAATGTCAGTGCTTATTACAAGAAGGGCGGGAAGGTGTACTCGATTGGGTGAGTCGCGGGTGATATAGAGTGACAGGGCTGGGTTTAGCGCTAATGAAGAAGAACAGACAACAGAACAGTGAACCTGTGTTCCATGGGAGGAAGATGGTTATGAATTACACAAATGGATCGCCTTGCGACAGCGACGCAACAACGCGATCACATGCCGTTCTAGACCTGGCTGGTCGAGAACTGATTGATCCCGATGATGGTGATGATGACAAGCCGAGCAAGAGACCATCATCGTCTTCCAGCAAGCGCAAGAACACTATCATATCGTTCCTGTGCGATAGAGATCCGATCTCGCCTCTTCTTACTCTCAACTTCATTGCCGCGAGTCCGGATGAGTGCACGTACTTCTTCGAGGCTCGGACATTTGCTGCTTGTGGTGGCATCGAGACAGCAAAGCAGACACTCAGCCCTGGAGGAGTCTTTGGTCTGATCCTGCTTATTACGCTGATTGTCTACATGGTCGGTGGTTGTGTCTACAGCCGCATGGTGCTGAATCAAAGAGGATGGCGCCAAGTACCAAACTATGCGCTGTGGGTTAGTATATTTGGATTCGTTAAGGTACGACACTCCTGTGCGACATCACAGCACATGTTGCTAACTTCACGGTAGGACATCTTTATCATACTGACCTCCTCCTGCGCCCGTTTCCTGCCTTCACGGCACGGCTACCAGCGCGTCAATGGTGGCATTGGTGGTTATGGGAGCGGTCGCGGACGAGGACGCGATAATGATGCTGAGAACAGGCTCATAGATGAGCTTAATGAAGAATGGGATGATTGACATGCATCAGCGAATGTGTCGATCGGTGTATGGAGCTCGCATAATACCATAGAAAGCACCAATTGGATTTGCAGCAAGAGCGCAGTAACATATCCTGGCCTTGCCCCAGCACTCGTTGACCAGCAAATTCGGACATCATATTCAGGCTTGACATGGTTTCGAGGACTGGCGCAGCGCGTCTGTACTACGCAGGGGCATGAATACACCAGCGGCATTGATGCCGACTAGGCTCAATTTTGTCACCAGGATTCGTAGGCACTGTGAGATCCTATTCTGCAACTTCCATCCAATCTGCACATGTCCGGCCCGGTACAAATGTGCGGCGGAGGGATTAGTGATGACGTTGCCTGTCGAATGCGCCATTCAACGTTCGCGAAACGCTGCTGCATTAAAAAGCTTCTGGTGAAACCTACATATGCACAGCCTAATAATGCGAGATGCGCTACTCACTGAGCATCCGGCAAAGACGACTGTGTGGTTCGCAGTACACGATCAATTCCGGACCTGTAGAACAGCATCTCCGTCTCAACACTGTCGCGCCCCCGAAACCAGGCCCAGACCAACACCTGGTCAAGATCTGCCTCGCTGCATTGAACCCGGTAATGGGTCAATCATCACGTCCTCTTCACAAGCATGATCTGACTGCCTCCTCAGGACTACACACTTGCCGAAATCCCCATCTTCGGCCGCTTCACCACCAACCCAAAGCCCGCCACACCCGGCATAGACCACAGCGGCATCATCCTCCAGCTCGCCGTCGGGTCAAGCCTCAAACCAGGCCAGAAAGTCATTGGCGCAGCAGGCACTAGCTACTTCGCTGGCGGCGCGTTCCGCGAGACCGCTATAGCCAAGGACAACGGTACTGTTGCCCTTCCTGAAGGCGTGAGTCTCGAAGACGGAGCCACAGCGGGTGCCGCAGGCCTCACAGCCTACCAATCCATCGTCCCACATGTCCAAGCCGGCAGCAAAGTCCTCATCCCCGGTGGCTCCGGACAGGAATCTTCGGCATCCAGATCGCAAAGATCCTAGGCTGCGAAGTCATCGTTACATGCTCCACAGCTAACATCGAACTGTGCAAAAGCCTGTAAAGTCCAGGACGTCCTGACCGCTTTGCCTGCGAAAGGCCAGTACTTCGATCACGTCGTCGACAACGTTGGAGACCTGAGTCTCTTCTCTCAAGCACATCACTTTACCAAAGCCACTGCAGGGTACGTCTTCGTCGCCGGTGCAGCTATCACCAGCTATGCACCGGGCATGCTTCGCGGTGCGATCCCAATCTGGTTAGGCGGACCGCAGAGAAAGTTCATCGGCATGATGTGCGAAGCAAAGATCGACGAGGCGAAGCAGATTGGGCAGTAGATGAAGGAGCGCAAACTCCAGGCGGTGATTAATTCGCGTTTGGAGTTTCAGGATGTGCCAAAGGCGATCGAAAGGTCCAAGACTGGCAGGGCGCGCGGCAAGATCGTGATCAAGGTCGCTGGCGATGTTGATGAGTGACCTCCTGATCAGTGTGGGCCTTCTATGCAGGAACGTAGACAATCGTGGCAGGTACTTCACATTAAAGCCAAGATACTTCTCAAGTATGTACAGTATCGATCGGACATCATCTACCAACGAAGATAGACCACGCTGCAGGCGTCTTCCAAATTAATGGGACGCCGACAATGTGCTGAAATCTATTCGATGAAGTGTTCGTCGTTGAGTGTCAGAACTGAAGTAGCAAGCTGAGCTCAAGTACGCCGTAAGAGAGTCCGCTGACTCGTTTGCCTTTCGGCCGTCGTGGACTCTCTCCTCCGAACTACTATAACCCTTTTACGGCTCTACTGTGCTCCGTCATGCTCCATATGCAGCCTGTAAGAACTCCATCGAGCTGCAAGCGTCCCGCCGTTCTCCCGGCGTACGCGAGCTCAAGATTGTCATCATTCTTTTCCATCCTTTGCTGCCTGTTGTGTAAATGCCAAAATGAGTGTCTGTCGCCGTGTTGCTGCCCGGCAATGATGCTGTGTGCGTTGGCTTCATGCCAAAAGATGCCGGTAAATCGTCAAATATGTCAGAAGTGTGCTATATGCGGAACTAGGTCTCGCCACACGTGTGTCATTTCATGGATCCTCCCACGTAGTCAGCACTTGACATTGATCGCGGGGAGGTTGGGTGCCCAGTGCCGAAGACCGTGCTGTACTACTCCAGTGGGTATTGTGAAATCGTCAAGCCAAAATATCGTGGGTATCAGTAGGAAGAAGAGTGTGGTCGTATATGTAAGATGTCGAATGTGTGCGGCAAGAACGCCACCCATGTCAATCCAGGTCTTCCATTCAGCGCTTGAGTCGGAAGCTGGTGCCCAGTGAAGTTCATACACTAGATAGAGGGGTGAGAGGATAGTAACATCATCGCATGGGTGATGTCCAGCGGGAATCTGCTTACATAGATCCCATTTGCAGCAGTGCCGCCGCTGCAGCTTGCTCCTCTGACGTTGCGCTAACGTAACGGTGCGTCGTTCGGGATGCGAAGCCGGCAGGAAGGGAACAAGATTGAAAGGCGCTGAGCGTCGATGGTCGTCTTGTTTTCGATGCGCTTTTGGAGAAGCGCCGGGCATATGCGATGCTGATCGCGTTGTAGTCCTTCCTTGGCATCCCAAGAGTGGGCAGTAAAGCCTTCCTTGGTGTGTACCGGGTCGGGCGCTCCTCCTCGTCAGTGGCTTCATCAGTGTCCGATGCGTCATCCTCCGCCGATGCCCCATCCATTGACATCTTGTCGGCTTCATGCTCCAGAGCGTCCATATCAATTTCCTCGTCTTCTTCACGCAGGCTGGAAGCTGTCCAACTGCCGCCCGAGTGGTGCTCGCGGTAAGCCGACAGGGCTCGCGGGCCTGGCATATGCACACCAGAGTCAACATGGGACATGGCGTAGCTGCTGTGCTCACTTCGAGGCGGCGAAAGGTTGCCATCAATGAAAGAGCCTATGGCAGAGTCTCGAAACGTGCCTTTGATGTGGGCGTCCCACCGACCCCAGCCAGTCTTGCAGAATGTCACGTTTCCATCAGGTCCACCGCCATGGCGGCTCTCCAAAGCAGCAACCACCAGGCGTCGAGCTTTAGCAGGTGGGATGCGGGAGAACCCCGGCACGGATTGGGTAAGCTCACCCATCACGTACCGAATTGGCCTCGGGCCATTTCCAAGCATGATACCAGGCAGGTGATGCTTTGCCAACATGCTCGGCGTAATGGCAGCCGAAGCATCAAGCCCGGATAGAGCGCCCCTGCTTAGAGGCATTCCTGCCGGGACACCGTGCTCGCCTGCCTCCTCTTCCATGTCTGGCAGCTCCTCAATTCCTTCAAGACCGGTCTCATGCTCAATGTCCATAAGAGGCGGGTCCCGTCCGGCGGTGTGAATACCATGGGCTGGCAGGTTCGGCGACACGGAGTTCGGAGGCGTCGGCAGACCGGCCAATTTATCGTGGGCCAGGACGCTGACAGGAGCATCGTCAGGCTTCGAGATGTCGTTCGTAGCGTTCGCTGGCGAGGCCAAGGCCATCGCGAGAGCGGATACCTGAGCCATGAATGCGGGAGTTGCTAATCGGAGAGCTTTCCTGCGCGCTGTGAGTCAGCAGGGGTCGATGGCAAGTGCACGGCGATTCCGCGTATTGAATGGATTGTGCGCGACTGTGTATGATGGTACGGTGTAGGCAACGTACTTGAAAAGGCAAGAAAGCTGCTGGTCGATACGCGCGTGGTAAATGCGTCCTCGACCGCTGATAAGCCGGAAGCGGACTGTAAGCTGTGTCGGGTGGTGTTGGTTGCGATGGAGTGGATGATGGCGACGGAGATGTCTTCGACAACGGGAGCTCGTTGATGAAGGGAAGCAAGTAGACCTAAGCAGTTCTATTCCTATCTTGGTGTGTAGGAAGAACGTCAAGGCCACCGACGCAAGCAGGTAATCGCGAAGGGATGCTTCACACCTGCCGCCTGCGCAGCCAATCAAAGCGTCGATCGGCGGCCATGCGCTCGTGCGGAGAGTCACTGCCGCATGCGGGAGTCACCGAGGTCACGGCCGACAGGTACCTACCAAAGCGACACGCACTCAATGATTACTTCCCACTCTCATCGACTGTGCACGCAAGCTGTGCTGCGTGTCCGCGACTGGCGCATCGAAATGTCAGCATACAATGCAAAGTAACCGGGTCGGTGATTACAGTTTGAATCGGCGGCTCTCGTCTGTGGCGCGCATTTCTTATCAGCCGGGTCTTACGGGTCTCAGCCACACACACTGATATGTCTGCGCGGTCACGGCCTGGAAAGCCGAGGAAAGATGTCACGATGGTGGACGTTGCAACA
Source organism: Teratosphaeria epicoccoides (assembly GCA_021401465.1). NCBI lineage: Eukaryota > Fungi > Ascomycota > Dothideomycetes > Mycosphaerellales > Teratosphaeriaceae > Teratosphaeria > Teratosphaeria epicoccoides. The sequence goes on from JADDMT010000106.1 coordinate 49,100, forward strand.
ACACGCCATGTGTCGCTCTTGGCTCAGGGAAGTACCTTGCGCATCGGGGGTCCGAAGATCTACCTGTAGCGGTGCTTCAAACAAAGCTGCTCATGCTTCAGGTTTTTGTATAGTGGGGAAGCAGAGCAGAGCAGAGCGGGTGATGCGCTGGTGAATGCACGTGTTTTCAAGTATGGCGCACCGCCTTCCCAGACGATCAAGCGGTCAGAGCCGCCGGCAGAGCGTAGTAGGAAGGTATATTTGTTAGGTACCGCTCTCGTCAGTATGACTCCGCGATCTCACTTTCCTTCTCGCCAAACCACCGCCCAGGCTTGAACGCCAATGCTCGGTGATATTGCAAGTCAAGCATGGCGGATGCCGCGATAGCATCGGAGGTACTCCGTCAAAGAATCGCTCTCAGCTGGCCTGCGATCACGCGCCAGAACCTCACGCGTCACTATTGAAAGGTATCCAGGAAAATTTCACAATGCGTTTGAATTCGAAGGCACTCAGAGAGTATTTGCCACTGATTGCAACAGCAGAAGCACAATGACCACCTGCATGGACGCTCCCATTTGCCGCCACTTGCCATCTCAAATAGGTTGTTGACATGATCGGGCAGCAGCACAGAGCCATATTATCGACGTGTATTCGTTCGTTACCTCGATCAGTCTCGATCATATACATATCAATAGCCCAGAAGTCCGCCGTCACAGCCATGTCGAACAAACCGTCATCATCTCAACAATGTGGCGAGTATTCGAGAACGAGTCAACCAAATTGACAATGAGCGGCGAAACCCGTACATACATGCCAATTCATCTCTTGAAGTGCAGAGGCATGGCAGAACAACGAGTCGGTCATTCGTAGCTCCCAACTGGACAAACGTCCAGAAGCTTCTCCGACATCCTCCGAGGCTACATGTATATTAGATGCTGACAAAGCGCGGACCCACAGAATGATCACAGTCTCATCACATGATCAAAGCTCCACTTGCGGTCCTTGACCCGAGCTGTCATCCAGTAGCGCCCGGGATAGGGCGACGAATCGATCATGGAGTTTCGGCATGATGCATGTCGATCACGGTCCCTTGAGATCCTTCCAGGTTGCTGCGTACTCGCGATGATCCGTTAACTTCTTGTCATCTTGTTCAACAGCATTGGGACTATAGTGGATTAGCGAGACTTCAGAGTGCGCGCGCAAACATTCTACCTGTTCGTACGGCGCATCTCCCATTCTACGCACGGTCCTGCGGCAAATCTCCCAAATGGCCTTGCGCACCTTCCGCATCTGGTGGAGAACAGGAAGGTCAAGAGTCGAGATCATGTTGGAAAGGTCTGGCTCGATTCGTCACCATGCACAGTGGGGTCCTAGGAAGACGACTCCGCGGTGCCGAGGCTGACATCTCTGACTTTTGAAGCGTCGATCGAAACGGCTTCTGATCTGCATTCGTCTCTTGAGCGGAGCAAGCGTAGCTGCGTAGGATGACCTACGGCCTAGGTTTGCGACCTTCACAGTATATACCATAGATTGTAGCTTCGACTACGTTCTCCCACTTGCGTTTTACAGTCTTTCTCTAGAGCGACATCAGTTTGCATACCAGTATGAGAATCACATCACTCACATTCGCGACGCTGGCATCGACTGCTGCAGCGCAGACTGACATTGCAGCACTGCTCGCGAGTCTTGGCCCAGCGTCAGACAGTGATCCGCGATTCACCGACTGGACGCCTCCAGGCGCTGGTGATGGTGCGTGGCCCCCCAACGGTGTGCGACATCTCAGGCTGACCCTCACACCGGTGCAGTGCGGTCTCCATGCCCAGGACTCAATACCCTAGCCAACCATGGCTTCATCCACCACAACGGCAAGAATATGACCATCCCACATTTGCTGGTAGGCCTTGCCGAAGGGATGAACATGGGTGCCGACTTCACGATCGCCATTGGTGGAGCTGGTCTCCTTTCGTCCCCTGACCCGGAAGGCGGTGCCTTCGACCTCAACGACCTGGACCAGCACAACTTCCCAATCGAGCACGATGCATCATTGTCGCGCATGGATGCTTATTTCGGCAACGACTACAGCTTTAACAACGCAACCTGGCAACAGGTCCTCTCGTACTACGAGGGCAGGACATACACCGACATCAACTCCTCCGCTGATGCCCGCTACGGCCGCTACACCAACAGTAAGATCCGCAACCCGACCTTCACCTTTGGGTTTCGCGAGTTTGTCTTGGCGTACGGTGAGTCGGCTCTGTACCTGCAGACTATGAGCAACCCACTCTCGAACGGCGTGGCCCGCATTGACTGGATTCGGGAGATGTTTGAGAAGGAGAAGCTACCGTATGACCTTGGCTGGAGGCCGAGTGCGGAGCCAATTACGCTTACCTCGCTCGGCGAGCAGGTCTTCCAGCTTTTCTCAGCTGGCCCTGAGCCGTTCACTGAGGGCGAGGAGATTACGACGAGTAGCTACAAAGATATCTTTGAGCTTCTATTTGGTGGATCGGAAATATTCGCCAACCTGACCGACGGATACAGCAGTGCGATCGGATTGTAAACAGACGGCTGAACGACAGAATATTTGTTGCGTGAAGCGGCCCGGATGTAGCGGGGTCGCAGGAGTTGGAATACTGGAGAGACGCGTAAAGCATAACGATTCATATTACCATCACCAGCGCGCATGTGCGTGTGCTTGAATGCATTCTGGTTCTCCCTCTTTTGGTCCTCAAAGTTTTGCATGACCGTGCTCCCTCTTCACGTCCTGCAGGATACGTTGCCGGCATGTTGTTGTACAGCGAGACCCGAATAATGTCCCGCAGAGAGTTGTAAGGCCACTATAGAGGTTCGGTACTCTGCACGATTAGTTCCGCAACATTGGAGATCGGCCGATGCTGTTGACTGATCAGGGTTAACGTAATTACTGACATCCATGGTAGTTTCAACAAGCGATGCAAGCTAGTCGACCAACGAAGCAGTCCACCGCGAGGTGCTATTATCAAGCAGTCGACCGCGATAGCTAAGCCGTTTGTCTCGACAACGAGCGATTCACCTGATGAACCAAATGCCAGACGCTTTTGCTGACCATGTGGCTCCATTCCGTCGTTTGGCTAGGACATCTGTGTTCAGTACGCGTATACAGCGTTAGAGTCTGGGTTTCCGTGCCTTGCAGACGTTGCCGTGGTGTAATAGGCAAGCGGTGTGAGCTCCGCGTGGACTTCTCCCCTGCTCCAATCACAGTAATGAGCAGCAGCGGCGCATGTCAGAGGAATTAGACCCTGTACTACCGTTGGAGAATGGCGGTGCCCAATCATAGGCCGACAAATACTTGACACTTCCATGGAGGACACACGCGTTCTCCTCCGAAACATCACTGCCCATAAGGACTCCAGGATGCCGGGATCGATGACGATCAGCGTCAATCGCAAATGCGGGCTGAATATATGTGAAGATAGTGAGGATGAAAGAAGCGCCGAGGCCGCGACTGCAGTCAGTACATGGGATTGGTCGTTGATGTTGGCTCTGCTCTGTTCACGCGCTTGTATTTGTACCCCAAGAGAGAAGGGCTTTTTCTGAATTTCTCGTGTGAATGCGACAGAGAACCTATGGACCCTTAAGCTTCGATTGCAGCCAATTTGACCTACTTACACCTACGGTGACCTACATGACCAACCCTGAAGCAAGGGAAGGCTGAGTCAGCGGCGAATTGGCTGGAGCTCGTATGCATGATCACTCCAGAATACCACACAGCAACATCAGGACCACCTCTTCAGGCACTCATCTTTCTGAACTCTGCGACGAGGGGCACTGACCGGACGGCGCCTCCTGTGCCATTGGAGGTTCTGCTTAAGAGAATGGATGCTCTCGTGACTTTCTCAATCAACCTGTGATAGGATTACTCTCGGGCAGGGTCCGCCGAAGTTGGCGGCGCGGAAGGGCGCGTGTGGATTGGAGAGGTTCTGGAGTCGAGACTCCCTGCACACACTATACCTGTTTAGCCCGCGTCGTTCACCTTTTCATCGCATTGAGACTGTTAATGATTCTAGACTGCAGAGAGGTGTCAGGCTGGTGATTAGATACGTTCGAGATTGTTGCTTAGTATATCGATCCGTCCTCGTGGAAGATGTCGCAAATGTAAAGTAATCAGCACATCCCGGCCAGACCTAAACACTAGTGCCAACGGGCGGACTAGGATCCTCGACTTTGCGCCAGTCGCTTGACCAAGACGATGCGTCCCTCTGCCACCCACCGCTGTTCTTTGTTCTCTTCTCATGATCCTACGACCGTGCGTGTGGACTACTCTTAGCACCACTGGAATACTCAAGGGAATTTACGGAGCGTTTTCGCAGGCACAGCTTGCTGCGTACATTGCATCCGCAAAAAGATCTCAGCCCTATAGAAGCGAGCTAAGAGGTGCTTCTGGTCGAGGTGGATTTGAGACCGCTGGGAAGAACTTTGAAGATCGGGATGACTTGGACACTGGTCGTGTGAATTGCTCGTGGTTTGCAGTCATATCTGCTACTACTGGCAAGAGCGATAAGTGGAGGCTCACAAGGCAGACACGGCGAAGAGGGCATTCGCGGAAGAGAACACACAGCCACACCGTACGTCTCACTTTGAAGAGACCAGGCCCGCGTACCTGAAACCTACTCATACATCCGACGATCCCACCACTCGAATACGGCCAACGCTCGACGTTTCCCATCAGCATCGACATCGCCGAGAGACTTACCGTTCATGGGGACCGTGAAGTTCGCACAACGAGCAGATTTGGGCAAGACGGACACGTTAGTGCTCTGGCTTAAGCGTGCTCCACTCATCGGGCTGGCCCTGTTGGCATCTGCTGCTCTTACGGCTTCTTGCAGCTTTGTGCCTCGGAGCGTGTGACACCGCAAGCTTGACTTACACCACTCGTGCAACGGGTTGCCTACTTTCGCCTCGATCTCTTCCGCCAGCATCAACCGAGCCTCACCCACGTATTGCAACAAGCCCACGTCCAGTCACTGCATACTACCTGGAGCTTGTCGGAAGAATCCGAGCGCGAATAGAGTCAGACGGCCGTGTGGATCGAGTACAGCACGAGCCGAGACTCACGTAAGTCGCCGCCCTTCGGGGCCAGACAAGATGGAGAACCCAAATATGATTATGCCCAACGGTATGCTGCCACACAACACGAACGGCATGCAGCGACCGCAGCAGGGAAATGTACGCAAAGCGATAAGCAGAGCCTCATTGCCAAATATTGACTGGTACTGATTCTCTCCTTTTGTGACAGGCAATGCAGCAGCCGCACGCGAGGGTCATTGAGGAGATCAAGAAGTCGCTACCAACCTTGCCGGATGGCTGGCAGAAAGTTATGGACATCAGGCATCGTGCTCAGTGGGTCATGCAACTGTAAGCTTCGACGCCACTATCACGTTCCCAAGTGCACCTCATTTCAACAATCAGCTGACTCGGCTCGACAGAATCTCGCAATTGAAACTTTTGACGAGCAATCCGACAGATATGGTGAAGGTACTGCAACTCGCTGTCAGCTACGAGAATGCAACCATCAGGCAGGCAGCAAGCAAAGAGCACTACGATCAGATGCTGCAAGGCAAGCTCGATGACGTTACGAAGAAACGCGAACAGCAAGCGTTACAGATGAGGCAGCAGGGTCAGTTCAATGTGGGTACAAATATCGGGGTAGGCCAGCATGGCATGCCGAATATGAACGGCATGGGCGGCAACATGCCAAGCGGCGGTAACATGATGCTACCAAACGGCCAAATGAACATGAACATGGGTGGCAACAGTGGTCAACCGAACGCCGCCTTCCCTGCTCATCTGCAAAGACAGATGCAGTCGTCACCGATGCCGCAACAACCGGGCACGCTGGACCCGTCCGCGCTTGTGAACGCAACGCCTCAGAATCGCATGCTGAACATGGGCCAGCAAAATCCGCAACAAGCACAAGTGAATATGCAGCAGGGTGGCCAAGGACCTCAACAGGCACAGAATAATTCACAACAAGCGCTCCTGATGAAAGCGAGGCACATGTACAACACATTGTCCGAAGACAATCGAAATATCCTCCGATCCCGCCTGCAGCAGACCGTGAGCCCGCAAGAACAAGAAGTGGACAAGCAGTCTGGCAGAGACCCTCTGTTTCGCATGTTGATGAAGCGCATGACACAACAAAGCCGGCAAGCTATGTTGCAACAGAACGGTGGCAACATGCAGATGGGGAATCAACAGGCCATGATGGGAGGTAATGCGCCTCAGCAGAACGGCGGGCCACCAAATTTCGACTTCATCACTGGCCAACAGGCAAATGCTCTGAAGCAACAAGAGTCAGGCGAGCTCGTTGTACCTGCGAGCAACAATGCGAACATGGGAGTCGGCAATCAGATGAACATGGGCGCACAGAATTCCATCAACCCTCAGATGCTGGCCGGTGGAAACACGAACAACCCACAGCCTAGCAACCCTCAATTCCAAAGACAGATCAGTGATCTCATGCAACAACAGAAAGCGGCGCAGGCAGCACAAGTCGCACATCAGCGAAATTTGGTGGCTCAGCAGCAAGTTCAGCAGCACAGCGGGCAGCTACGTGGCCAACCCGGCGGCCTCAATGCGCCAAACGCGTTGAATGGCGGTCCGCCAGGCCAAACGCACAGTCCGGCTATGTCGATGCTGAACCGACCATTGGTCCCACCTGGCCAGGCTGCGCCGAGCACACCAAGTCAGCAGAGTCGCCTACCAACTCAGCCGCCACAAACGCCCAGCAACGCAGCCGCCCAGAATCTGATGCAGCATCATCAGCAAATGATGAGTCAGGGCGGTGGGCAGGTGAACCAGCCGAATCAGGCTAAGGTGTCATATGATCCTGTGAAGCGACGCCAGGAGTTGTCAGAAATCACACAGGGCATGCCGCATCAACTGAGACAGATGGTCATCTCGAAGATGATGGAGCCCATGCAGGCTAGGATCCTCGTTCAAGCCCAACGGAAGCAGGCAATGCAGCAACAACGCATGCCAAATGGACTGCAGAATCAGCAAGCGGCGATGCCAGGGAACATGCAAAATCTGGGCCAGGCGCAGGTGGGAGGCCAGTCAACCATGCTTGGCGGTGCAGTGGGACAGGGCTTACCAGGCCATACTGTCCCGAATTTCAACTCTCAGCCGCCGGCCGATCAGCAGTCCATAAGTCAGCCCAACATGGATCCGGTACACTTACAGCAGAAGATGCAACAACAGGCCGTGATGACTAGGGCTCTAGATATGCGGATGTACAATCGCGCACTACTTGCGCCTCTAAACCTGAACGTGCCTGTGCCGGGCGACGTCAACACATGGGGCCGATTGAAGCATTGGGCTCAACAAGCCGCACAGCAAGGCATCGTGCCTCCGGACACTCACCAAAGGATTGGTCAGCTTCAGCAGCAATATTTTGCCAGCAATCGAGCCGAGCTGGAGCAAGCTCGGGCGGATCTGATGCGGACGCTGGCATCAAAGAAGGCGCAACAGGCTGCTGTGCCACCCGGTCAACAGAGGCCAGCGACTAGTGGTCAGGTCAACATACCTGGGATGGGCGCACAGAACGGAGGACAAGCGCCGCCGGCGCAAATGGTCCCACCTGCCGCATCAATGCAGCACGCTGGTCAGCAAGGATTGCCAGGCCCGAATCAGCTTCCTGCCGGCTCCCTTCAACCGCCTCAGATGCCCACGATTGAGGAGGTGCATAAGTTGAGAGCATCTCAGCAAAACGTATTCAAAGGTACTGACGACCAAGTGAGAGCCATGCTGTTCGAAGTTCGAAAAAAGCAGTACGCCGCCCAGACGCAGCAGGGCCAGTCTGAGGGCCTTAGAAATGCTCAAACTGGTAGTAGACCGGGCAAGCCGCCGCACGGCAGTCAAGCCCGAACGCAGCCCACACCTCAGCCAAATCTGAACACACCGCAGCCAGGTCAGAAGAGGGCAGCACAACCGCAACCACCAAGTGCATCCAGTGATGATGTGATGGAGATCCCAAACCCAAATCCGCCGCAGCAGCCATCACTGCAACAGCCTCCGCAGATGGGTGCGCTGCAGGCACCAGCCATGCAGCCGAACACCTCGCAGCAACAGCATGCCCCACCCATTCCATCGGGCTTACCACCTCAATTCCATCAGCAGTGGCCTGCGATGACTAATGAGGCACGAAGGGAGTTGATGACAAAGATTGTTCAGATGCAGAATGCGAGACGACAACAAGCTCTGAACGCAGGGCAGCAAGGGCTTCCACAGCAATCACCACAGCAGGAAGGCATGCAGCGACAGGCGCCAGCCGGTACAGCGCCTGGTCAACAAAGTCAGAGCCAACAATGGCAGGCACAAACGAGCGCACTTTACGCTCAGATTGAGCGTGAGAACCCTAAGGGCCCGGCTGCCCAGGTACCCGACCCCAATTCGCAGGCGGGTCAGCAATATCTAGGCGCCTGGAAGCGCCTGTGGGCCGGCATCATGAGGGTCCAACAGACCTGGCCGACAGTGTTGGCTCAGTATCCACATCTTCATCAATATGTCAAGGCGATGATGAAGATGAAAGTCCATTTGCTACAGAATGTGACTGACCATAATGCCAGCGTGAATGAGTACTTTAGTATTGGACCGCAGCAAGTGTTTGCATATTGGCAGATGGTGTCGAAGTATCTCATGGAGCTTAAGAAGGCCAAGGGAGGAGCTGATGCCGCTGGCGCTGCCAGCAACAACGAGCAACCGAAGGCAGAACCACAGCAAGTCCAAGATCAGCAGATCAAGCAAAGGCCTGCCTCAGCCGCAGGCGCGAAGAGCCAACAAGGTGGTCAGGCATCCGCTGCTAGCCAGCCTGGCAGGACGCCGAGTGCAAGCCACAACCGCAAACCTTCCACTTCGAAGGTGCCTGCTGCGCCCACTGAGAATAAGACATTCGACTGGGGTATCACGAGCCCTCATGGAGTGCCTAAGTACGATTCTGGCAGGAAAGAGATAACTCTGGACAGCTTGAAAATGCCAGCCTCGAAGAAGCGCAAGGTCACAGGGTCTGCGTCCTCGACTCCTGGCGCACAGGCTAGCACACCTGCTCCAACGAGCCAGAGCCCCAGTATGGTAGCAAAAATGAGCCCAGAGGCATTTGGCAAGGGGTGCTCACAGCAAGTCAAGTTGGAAGCAGATGCCGCAGCAAGAGAAGAGCAAGCAAGAATGACTTTCAAGTGCGATGATGTGATGTGCGAGGCGAGCGTTACAGGTTTTGCGACGGATGCGGAATTGCAGAAACATAATGAGGCTGAGCATCAGCCTGTGGACGACGCACTGGGCTACTTGCTTGAGAGCGCTGCTGGATATCTCAACAATGAGACTGGAGTCGTTGCTACGCAGACCAAATCAACTCCGCAAAGCAAGAGCATGCCAGGGGTTGTCAATAGAAGCGCAGCGACTCTCAAGCATGAGAATGGACCCGCTGGCGCGACCAAGCCGACCGGTACGGGGCAGATCCCGACTTCTGCACCTGTTGAGAAATCTTATCAGCGGGAGAAGACCTTGCGCGATGCTTTGGAGGAGAAGATGGGCTTTGAACCATTTGTCACGCCGAATCGTGAAGCTGCCCAAGAAGACTCCATGCCTGCCACCGCTGCCGGTGCTGAACAAGACGAGGGATTCCACGACATGACTTCAACATCTCTGGGCGACCTCAGTGACGTCGACTTGGGTCTCATCGTCGGCAATAATCCCGGATCGTCGGCGTGGAATCTTAGGCCAGGAGAGCTGGAACCAACCACAGACACAGAACTCACTCCCAGCGATGGCACGTCCTCGCAATCGTCGCGAGAGAGTGATGTGAGTCGGTCCGAGCTTCTCAGAATAAATTTGGAGTGGGACGGCTTTGGCGACTTCGATACCCAGGTTCCAGAGGGCCTCGGCATGTATGGTCAGTTTGAAGGTCTAGGAGGCCTTGGGCTGGACGGCGGATTGGAGGAGTCCAAAGATGTTAGTATGGGTGGAATGGGCGATGGTTCCAACAAGAAGGACGGCGCTGATGGATGGGACTGGAGTGGCGACCAGGCCGGAGCAGATTTTGATTCCATTTTCGGGCCCAATGCCGGGCTAGAGGAGGCTGGGTTGGTTTTCTGATCACGAGGAACATGTCAAAGCAAAAGCAAAATGCACAATACAGGCGGCGGCCGGGGGCATGAGCGTGCGAGGTTTTGCATATGTGGCGAGGATCTTGTGTTCACGAGCGATGGCGTTTTTGGCTCGGGCCCGTCATTTAATGGAGTATATGGACTTGATTTACGGGATGAGACAGCGAAAGTTAGATACCCCAGAGACCCCCCTATTGCCTGTCTTGGAGGGCGAGTACATGCGTTGCGAATATCATTGGTGTTCGTCGTTCAATGGCACAAATGGATGCTTCATCTCCTCCATCGCATAAAGTCCAGAGTGAACTATCCCTCTTCGATCGGGGAAGGAGCAACGTGGTGTGGGTCCCGTGATTGGCGGGGTGAAACACGCTACTTCGCAATGTTTGGAGTTGGTGTCAGACACAATCACATGCTGTTTACAACAACACAATCCCCTTTTCGTTTTCGCTGCGTCGAAACCGGGATTCTCCAACAAGAATCTACGGCGTGCATCGAGCGTAATAACAAGCGAACAGGATAGACGATGGGTGAATCACGGTATGTGGCGCGACCTGCGGTAACTCTGTTCGACGAAGCCTAAAAGATACTTGCACCCCTTAAGTTGCATTGGCTGACGGCGACGGCGGTAAAGGCAAGAATTGCTGGCATGGGTCAACGGCCTCCTCCAGCTCAACATGACCAAAGTCGAGCAATGCGGAACCGGGTATGTCTGTCTCGTTCACACTAAAGTATGGAGCATACCCTTCTAACACACGGCCCTCTGCAGCGCCGCACTTTGTCAAATATACGACAGCATCTTTCTCGACCTCCCCATGTCGCGTGTCAAATTCAATGCCAATAGCGAATACGCCTACCTCGAGAACTTCAAGATCCTCTCCAACACCTTTCGCAAACATCATGTCGACCGGCCGATCCCGGTGGAGCAGCTTGTAAAGTGCAAGATGCAGGATAATCTCGAGTTTCTTCAATGGACAAAGCGGTATTGGGACCAGTATTATCCGGGCGGCGATTACGATGCGCTTAGCAGGCGGAAGGGTGTCCCGGCGGGTGGTGCGCCAGCCCTGCCGCCAGGCGCTGGTGGAGCAAGAGCTGCGAGCGGTGCAGGAGCGCGGAGGCCCGTCGCAGGAGGCGCTGCGCCACGCGCTGGATCGAGAGCTGGAGGTTCAATCGGCGGCGGCGCGGCGAGCGCCGTGCTGCAGGCGAAGAACAATGAGCTGGTCGAGACGGTGCAGGGTCTGGAGAGAGAGCGGGACTTCTACTTCAGCAAGCTGAGGGATATTGAGCTGTTAATTCAGCAGGCTATGGAGGCAGATCCAAGTCTTGAGGAGGATGACAATGGACTGTTGAAACAGATACAGACGATTCTGTATTCGACAGAGGTAAGGATATGATCCAGATCCGCACGGCTCCTCATGCGCATCGACTAATGATTTTGTAGGAGGGCTTTGAAATACCGCAAGAAGCCGAGGCCGAAGCGGCGGGCGAGGAGGAGACATTCTGATGAGCTGAGACGATGGAATGATACCAGATGTTGCTTTTGCGCGACTTTAGCGATGAGGGTGGACGTGATATGCAGTCGAGCAGGGCAGCCCGAACACTGTGTTACGCGACACGGCTTAGGGATGGGCGCATGGCTAACTGGTGTAGCTTTGTTCAAACCATCAACGAGAACGCCACGTTCAACACAAGTGCGCCATGGCCACCAATTTTTGTCAGATGCCAATAGGCAGATTACACTGATTCACCGTCTTCAATGTCCCTTAGGCCTCCCACCTCCCTCCTCTTCCGAGGTGCTCAGCAATCGGTCTCCGCGTGCGCGATTTCTTTCCCAATCATCGTCGAAATCTCTCTCGCGCGTGAACGTTCCATGACCGGTGCGGCGATCATGACAGCCGTCCTTTTCGCTGCCAACACGCCTCGGACGGCGATGCCCTTTGTCCCGCTCCTTATATTCACCGTCATCTCTCCTCGACCTGTGTTTCCTTCGCGCCTCACGACCATCGTCGCTATCACTTCCATCATCCCCCCGAGACCAATGCTTGCGTTCATCTCTCTGCCTCCTCTTTGTCTCTTTCTCCTTCCTCTCGCCCACCGCCTTCAAGGCCAGTGCAACCTCCTCCTCCTTCTCCTTCACCAAATAAGCCTTCATCGGATCGTGGTCGTCCATATTCCGGTTCAACTTTGCCAATTCTACTTCAGCCTTCAACGGCGGCCTCTCTTCCTCACTCTCGTCCTCGCTTTCCGTCCGCCTCCGCTTCCTCCTCTCCCGACCCTCCCGATCCGTCGCGTCACCCTCATCCTCCTCGTGCATACCAGCTCCCTCCACCTCCCCTTCCTTCAACTTGTACCGCGTGTGATCCAGACTCAACATCCTGCCCAAAACAGTGGCTCCACTTAAATTATCCACTGCCAAATCGCAAGATCGCTGGTCTTCATATTTTAGGAAAGCAAATCCGCGCGATTTACCGGTCTCTTTGTCGCGGGCGAGATTGATGTGGACTGGATTGCCATATTGTGAGAAGATGGTGAGGACATCGCCTTCCGAGAGCTCAAAGGGTAAGCCTCCGATGTATATATAGGCAGTATCGCGGTAGTCTGTGTGCCATGAGGCTTTGGGCGGGACGACTTTCTCGAGCTCGAGGGCGTTCAGGCGCTCGACATTGCGGATTGACTGCATTGAAAAGGCAATGAGGGTATGAGCTGAAGTTCAGTGTGGTTTACGACAACGGAAAGCAAGGAAGGTGTATGACTCGCGCTCAAAAGGCGTTTGTGGCTGGTGTAGGAGTCCTTATGAAATAATTTCACATTCAATTAGAAAGATAGAGTGCCTCTGTTAACGTCGCTATATTTCAACGATCGCGCAAAGCTATTACACTTTGGCAAAAGCGATGGTATATCCAGCCAGACTCCTTCACTCCAAAGCTCGCGCTTCTCATGAACCCATCATAGTATCCCTTGCAGAATTCCCATCATCGTTTACTTGTACCCATTGCCAATCACTCTTACTCGTGCCCGTTGGCAGCCTCCACTCCTTCGCCCTTTTGAACAGCCGTGCTTCCACTTCCCTGATTTTTCATAGCCTTGCTCCTAGCCGCCTCACCGTACACAATTGATGCGAGGTAGACCAGGCCAGCGAATCCGGCACATACTCCATACGCAATGTTTTCCGCCTTGCTCCCGCCAGCTAGCTTCAGGCCTAGACCGCCGTTAATGATACCCAAGATGATCGCCGCCCGGCCGACAAACAGGTGGCAGTAGGAGAAGATGCCTCTGCCACCATTCTTCTTGAAGAACGCATGGTGCAACCATCCGGTCGCTGGCTGGAAGAAGTATATGCCCAACAGGACCATACCAATAATTGCATGGTCGCTGCTAAGGTAGTCCTCGTTCGCTGCAATGTAAATGCCGATGCCAGCACCAGCTGCGAAAATTGCATAGCCTAGGCCTTGCACCGCGGCGTGCACCCAGATCAGACCGCTAAAGCTTGTTAGACGGATCAGAAGACCACCCAGGGGGAAGATGGCGACCCATGCGATACAAGCCAGCGCTGCATGAGCCATGAGCAGAACTTTTTCATTTGCCAATCCACCGCCCGATGAGCTAGAGCTGGACGATGAAGCTGCACCAGAAGACGAATTGGTCGAAGTAGAAGTCGTACTGGCCTCCGCAACGACGAATGGATTGCTGCTGCTCCCGCCTCGAGCCTTTGTCAAGTCAAATGTGATCTCACCATGTTCGTCGTGAATCATAATCTCCGCGCTCTCATCATCTGACATGATTCCCGATCCAGTCTTGCTCGCATAGATCCATGATGTAGAGCTCGAACTGAAGTCCATCGTCCCTCCACTCCAGCTTTGGCAGTTGGCGCAGCGAACATTGGCTACCATGGTCGAGCCATTAACTCCTGAGCCGCTCAGGAGTTCAAGCATCGTAGTGTTGTCATACTCCGGCATCACATGTCCTTCGCCCAGCCGAGGCGAGATGGTGACATTGGTGCCAGAGGCCGATGTGTACATCACGAAAATGTTTGATCCTGTCATCGACGAGCCCTGCCCAAGCGCGACCCACTCGTAGGAAGTCGGGGCCGAGATTTGAAAGTAGATATCGCCTGAGCCGGAGGATGCAGTGGCATCGGGGATATTGACCGAATAGCACACATTCTCCTCTGGACATGCGGACGCAACCTGAGCATAGGCTCGCGAGCCTGGGATTGAGGTCAGTCTTGATGCGGAAACGTTTGCGAAATCGTCCGGCACTGACCTAGATGCAATGCTGCAGCTGCAATGGCAATTGATTTCATGCTGCACAATTTCTTGACAGACTCCAAAATATCACTGCGCGCGATCCGCAGCTAGAACCGAAAAAACGTAGCCAGGATGATGGAAGGCCAATGTTCAAATCCTTTGGCGACTCAGTAGTAAGAGTGGAAACGAGCGACCAACGGATCATATATCCAAGGCAAGAGCATCTCCCAGGCATCTTATGATCCTTTGTCGACACGCCGCCTAGCCTTAGCAGGACTCGGACCTTAGCGTATGAGCACATCCAAGCATGATGATTAACCTTCACCCCTTGCTTGTAGCGTGGCTGCGTCGCAACTGAAAGACTAGCCATTGTCAGGGCCAGTGCCTAGACCAGGCACTAAAGTGCTACTGGGCAGCACGTACACGATCAAGCGTTATCTTTACGATCGTAGCGCTAATTCGATGACCACGGTGGCCACTTGGGACTCACGAATGAGAGACATCAATCAGCACACAGCCGTATTGCCAGTACGCGGAGACAGGCTCCGGGGCGGCTGTCAAGCCTTGGCTGCGAAAGACCATTGCGTGGCCTGCTCGTTTGCTTTTCTACAGGCTCGCCAAGGCGCACATGATTCAGCTTGGTCATGCATTCCGTGTGCTGTGTGAATGGTCGACGTGGATGTGGCTGCACTGAAGCTGGGGGGTGGGTAATCCTGTGATGAATGATTGGACATCGGCAGACGGGTATGTGAAGGCGAGAGTCGATGGCATACATACGCCGAGACTGCTGTGTCCAAGGGATCCCTGATCAGCATTATGTGGCTTTCTTGGGTGGAGTGATCAGCCAATGAAACCACACGTGAAGTTTTATGTTTGACTGAACGTCAACATCAATGATGCGAGGAAGACGTAAGCTGCTGTTGCGGCGCTCCAAACTAGACCATACGTGGCGTTCCTACAAGACCAGTTCCTCATCCATTGTTATACCTTCACCACAGCACAACGCGACCCGGAGTTCGCGTGCCGACTCTCTGGTAATTGTTAGCAAGCATGAGCCCGAAAGGGTACGACTGCAAAAGCCAGTCTTGGTAGTTGATCTCAAAAATTCCAGCGAATCGCGGTGAGAACAATGCATAAAAGCACATGTGATGGACCTGGGACGCTAATGCTTTCGTCATTAGACCCAGCCGAGTTGACAGGTAAAGTCAGAATCCAGAATAGGAGCAATACCAAGCATTATCATTCTCCGAACCGTGTCGTCAACAAGCACTCACCAGTGTCAAGAAGCACTCACCTCGCTCCTCCCAGCAGTGAGCCAAGTTCCACTCCTAATTTGACTCTGACTCGTATTATCAGCCAGGACCCTTTGAAAGATCGTGCGAAATGTGGGTCCTTTTGCAAGGTTCGTGGGACAGATAGGACCACTTAGATCTCTCTAATTAAGCTACGTTTACTTAGCTTAGGGGTTTGCAATAGGTCAATCGTGACACATCTAGCAGTCGGATCGCCTATGCATTGGGTGAACACTGCGGCTGCTTAAGATCCAGGCAGTCAAGCATGGTGCTCCTAGTTGCTAAGCCGAAATTAGACTTAACGTACGGATGTGCGAACAGTCTGTATCAGTTGATATGTCAAATCAAAAGTGCTCGTCTGACGGGGGCGTCAATCCGGCACGTGGGCTTCACCGGGTCACAGAGACGATCAGTCAAAGCGTCCTGGCCCAGCTGTGGTCGATTAGTGAACCCATTTGTGAAGGTTGTTAGCCTTCCCGGCCACTTGCGTTGCTGATATCTTTGTCATCCAGTGCGCAGGCCGGAGCAACATTGAGGTAGATATAATGCTTGCGATTCCTGAAGCGAAGATGGTACACTATGTAAGAGCGCTGCAGTGCTGGTTCTGCTGAAGCTCCATCGCGAATGGTGCTGATACCTTCGCATGGATGAGTCACTCAGAGTCTCTCTTTTCCAGGAGGCAATTGGACACGCACACCGTATGCGCGCCACGCAGCCAGTCGGCAGACCTCCTGGCCGCCGACTACTGTAGCTTCGTGGCACGGATATGTTCGAGCAGCGATGCCACGATGCCTGGACATTCTGCCGGCAATCAGCGTTTTTTGTGGGTTGCGACTACTGAAGTCTCGAACTGCACAGGACATTCAAATAATGTAGCGACGCATTTGAGGGTGACCTCCGTGTGCATTGGCGTAGCATGGACACCCTGATTTTTGATATAAAGCCATTGATCCGAACATCATCCGCTCCTCCGACCAACATGGCATTCTCATTTCCGAAGGGTCTGGAAGCGGAGAAGGAGATTACGGAATGGGTGAGCCAAAAGGCCGGCAAGGTGGACGAGGTAATACTACGAGTCTCGTTCAAAACCTGATCTACTTAGCATTGGCCGTTGCAGCAGTGTCCTGGCCACACATAAGCAAGACGAATATGGCCACATGAGCCCGTGTGTCAAGCTTACCAGATACACTTGATAAAAGTCCTGCTTCAGCTCGCCGTCTTCGTGCGTGAAGTGCGAGCGAGCACCCCATGGAATGCTCACCTTCCTGCCATCCTTCAGCTCGTAGTCGACTGTACCATACAGCATCACATCGTGGGAGCCAGGACCAAAGGCATGAATTCGGATTGGCTTGTGGGAACGCTTTGCCACTTTCTCCCACATGCTTCTGCGTGTCTGGAGGATAGCTGCGCGGCGATGTTAGCCTCCATCTGTCGCATGAAGTCCATTTGCAGAAGCCAAAGGGCGTAGGCCAAGCAACTGCACCAAGTTGGAGCGCGATGATATGCTGCTGTTTTGCCCTGGTCGAAGGACGACAGCACGTACCATCTCTACCGATGGACTCGTTTGACGCCATGATGAGCTTTGCATTCTTCGTGAATTGCTCAGAATACTTCTCGTGGGCATCTGGAGAGTCCGAAATCTGGTAGAACTTCTCGTAGTAGCTGCGAATCTCGGGCTTCACTGAGCCGTCCGAAGGGACTTCGACAGCGTATTGAGATAGATTGGGCTGTACTAGTAGACTCATTTGTGCTTTTTAGATCGCGTGACGAACGGGGAGCAGAGAAGTTTCATGTTTAATGATGTTTCAAGATGATGCTCGTGTCAGAGTCGGGTATTCCGCGGGCTATGATCGGGAGGACGGCAGCAAGCTGAACTGTATACAAGGAGATCTCGACTTCATGCTTACCTTGCCAAGCGTGAAATACGCAGCCATCGTACCATGATAGATCGCAGCACACTGTGCCTGCGGCTCGTGCAATGCCTTTGAGACTGACTCGCATGACGCTGATGCTCAGCAGCAATTCCGCGTTTGCTGTACGCTATGCCTACGGGCCTACTCCAATATATTCGCAACTGCTATATAGATGAGCGATTCATCCTCGACGCTAGATCCGCCACTGCAGTAAGAAAGTAAGACTTGTCTCGTCTGCTTCGACCAATATCAAGGTATTCTGCCTTCCAGCAGCGCTTTATCACTTCCTCACCACCGGTCTCTACATCGAACCGAAAATGCGTCCACGCGAAGCTACACTGACTGTCTTGATCGCTGCTAGCATCGCCATAGCTTCTCCCTCTCGACACGCCTTGCACGCACGCTATGCCAGCGGGTTGAACTCAGCCATCGTAGCATCTGGCAAGCTTTACTTTGGGTCTGCCACCGACAATCCCGAGCTCAGCGATTCATCATACACTCAAGGGCTCAGCAAGACTGCAGAATTCGGGCAAATAACACCTGGTAACTCGTTGAAATGGGACACCATTGAGCCACAGCGCGATACTTTCCACTACACGAAAGGTGACGTGATTGCAGACCTTGCCAAGGTCAATGGGCAAAAGCTGCGCTGCCACACCCTTGTCTGGTATAATCAGTTGCCATCTTGGGTCAGCTCGGGTGGTTTCGACAACGATACGCTGATATCGATTCTCAAGAACCACATCACGAACGAAGTCACACACTACAAGGGCCAGTGCTATGCTTGGGACGTGGTGAATGAAGCCATCTCTGAGAACGGCGATGGCTCATATCGGTCCAATGTCTTCTACGAGACCATTGGTGTAGCATACATCCCCATTGCCTTTGCAGCAGCAGCTGCTGCTGATCATGATGCGAAGCTGTATTACAACGATTACAACATCGAGTCGGCCGGGGCAAAAGCGACTGCTGCTCTCAACATCGTGAAGATGGTCCAGGCCTATGGTGCTAAAATCGATGGTGTCGGCCTCCAGTCACATTTTATCGTTGGCCAAACTCCGTCGACATCGGCGCAAGTGAGTGCTATGGAGGCGTACGCGGCATTGGGGGTCGAAGTCGCAATCACCGAACTCGATATTCGCATACCTATTCCTGAGACGACATCAGATAAAACGCAACAGGTAGCTGACTATGCTAGCACCATCAAAGCCTGCATGCAAGTCAAAGATTGTGTCGGCATTACCATCTGGGATTGGACTGATAAGTACTCGTGGGTGCCAAGCACGTACCCAGGCTATGGTGCTGCTCTGCCTTGGGATAAGGATCTGCAGAAAAAGGCCGCAATCTACGACGCTATCTTGTCTGCAGTGAGCAATCATTCATCATCGCATTTGCGACGGCCTTGAGCAAACCTTTGTCGAAGACAACCCTTGCACCAAAGATCTCCATAGCCTTCTTGCACGCCACATCTACATACGCTATACCAGCGCCCGACTTTCAAGCTCTCAGTCCCCACTGTTGCGACATCAACTGCCCGTAAATATTCTGCAGACCTCGTCATGATGTAGGAAGTCGCATCAGTCCCTGGTGTCTCCAGTGCAGCGGAAGGAATGGGAGGTCGAGTACGCATATGTTTAAAAACTAGATGTCCGATCTCAGGTTACGCAACACGGGTACTTGTTGGGCGTTGCCCTGCCCGTTGTAGATATGCAAATTCAGATGCGAATCGTCGTTTCCACGTGTTCCTACTGTTGCACGGGCTCGCAGAATGCCCTCATATGCCGTCCTTGAAACGAAGGCAGGAATGTCTCCCTGAACTTCAGGTCTTCCTTCGTCTCGTCGAGTACCATGTCGTACCTGCTCATCAGCGCCGGGAAGGCAATGTACAACTCGCACATAGCAAGGTTTTGGCCCAGATTCTGCGCTCTTAGTCGTTGATCTCGTTCTGAAGCCATAGCACGGATCTGATTTGCGATGGCGAGAATCTGCAAAGCATAGAGAAGTCGTCGGCTGATGCCATTCATCTAGAAAGGGCGGGATAGCCGGGGTGTTGCAAGCTGGACTCCTACCTTTCTTACTCTGTAAGACGACCAAAGGCCTTCTCAAGATCAGGCTCAATGCTTGGCGGCTACAAGGGTGTCGGGTGCCAACAGGCATATTACTCAGCCATGCACAGCCGAATCCTCACCTGGCGGATTGACAGACGCAACCTCTTCCAGATTTGTCGTGCCGTAAATAACTCGAGGGGCTATGCTGATATCGAGCCCTTGCTTCTCACTTCATGAATTTGCGACTGACGTTGACAACCCTGCAGACTACTGTATGTCTGTATCGAGGCTGCCTATCAGGCTGCATGCGCATGCAAAGTGAGCCGATGCAGAGCACTCACAAATGATCTGCGCGGAACAGCCTATTCCGGGGACACATGCAGCGAGTTGAAGACAACGACAGCTGACGCGCTGCATCGCGCATGGTCAAATGTAAGGCTGCCCATCATAGCACAGTTCAGAATGCTGCGATCATCGTCGAGTCTCCCTGGTTCCACAAGTACACAAGCCTCGTGACAGCCGCCCATTCGGATGTTGTAGCCACGCAGAGGAGATTTATGCTCAAGGTCGAGATGGGTTCATGATGTTTGCTCCTCGTCGCCGTGAACAGAGTCTCAAAACTTTCCTGCTGGAGGTATTATTTGTCCATGGTTCGATTGCAGCTTTTGCGGAGCACAGCTTGCGCGATCTCACCATCTCGTCCAGTCGGTTGTAGGCGGCTTGGCCGTCTAAGCGCAAAGCACATAGACAGCCTCGCAAATCCTACAAGTCGCCGCAAGCGGAGTGTCCAATCGCTAATGGGACGGTTGGCAAGGCAAGAATCCTCCACCAATATACGTCGCTATTCGGCGCATCAGACTTCCAGGCGGATCGTCCGATTCCCATTTCTGTGAGGTCTGAGAGTATTGCGATCAATGCGACAGAAACTGGCAAGCTCGCGGCACACGCGATCATGTGTGCTATTGCGACCCGCCAAATCAACGGCTGTCAGTCGGAACGCACGACAGAAGCTGCCCATGCGACGCGCGACCGGACCTCAGCAGTACTGACAACATGCGCAGTCCGCGACATCGTACGGGCCCTCAGTGCTGCGACCGTCGCTGCAAGGGACCTGAGTGTCGCAAATCACCCCTGCAAGCCGAGTGTGTTGCGCCACCTGCTCAAAATTCAAGCCGAGACTCGCCAGCCCACAGCTATGATGGCCGTGTCGGGGCCCCGCAGCACTGACGATATGCCAGCTCATCGCAGTACACGCCTTCTCTGATCGGCACAACACCTAGGCAGATTCCGAACGGAGAAAACTGCAAATGGCAGCGTCCGTCGCCCCAGCGGTCATTGTCTTAGTGCCTTCCGCGTGTCACGTCCCTTGGTGACTGGACCAGTGAACCAGGTACCACAAAGGTGTTGTTCCACAACCGCTTCAACTCATGGCGATCAGGAACTACTGATGCGCAGTCTGATCGCGGAGTATGTGGCGGCCGTAACGAACCATTTGACCAGTGAGTGGATTTATCTATGCAGAAAGCTTGGACCCTACTAACGCACGATCAGGTATCGTAATTGCCGTTGACACGGCGGGAAGTACGTCGACAACTAGTTTGTCCGACTACGTCGCCGAGATGGGAGATCAATGATGCATGGATGTGTTCGGCGCTCAATCCAAAGTCGTCGTCATGCACATTGTGCCTAGTGTGAACAATGTGCTCGTCCTTTTCGTGGTGCATCATCAAGGAATGTAACGGGTATTTGACTGCATTTTTTTGATCAGCCGAGACGTTTCTACTGTTAAGGGACAAGTGGTCCCTCCTACTTGTTGAAGCAAACGAGCGTTGCCATTCGTGAGCGGCGGTAGGGTGGTCAAGTATGCTTCCAGGAACGCGCGAACGGCTCTGTGTATTCAACGCTGTCGTAGCTACCGCGAAATGTCCGGCTCTATCTCATTAGTACCTCAATGGTAATCGCACCTTACGGTCACTGCTGAAATCCTCTATTGGACAGAGCTGGATTTGCGAGGTCTCTCCAAAGCCGACGGCGCTCAAGATGTATGTCTATGATAGTATGTGACTGGCAACAGTGACAGGATGCAGGATGTCACGCTGCTGACCTCATCCAAAACACGACAATGACGCGAACACGAAACCTGACCATTTTTTACATCCTCGGGATTGGACAGGTGGCGCGTGACATGACGGATATTCAGGAAAGGCCGCACAAAAAGAGAAGATTCTTTGTCGATGGTTCGCCGGAGCGCAACACGAGCGAGGCGTCCTTGCAAGAAGATGTTCGTTCGACAGTCGAGACGAATGAGTACTCAGCGCACGAAGTGACTCCTGACTCAGGGCGGGATGTCTTCGATGTCGACACATTCAAAGCCGTCGTCGGAGATGCGCCGGACTCGGCCATCCGCAGCTTACGGAGGAGGTTTGGTGGCAACCTCGAACAGGCGGTCAACGCTTTCCTAGATGGCTCGTGGAAAACGCCTTCGCCACAGAAGAAAAGGCCGACTGCCGCACAGCTCGAATTCAAGAGGCCGTCATCGGAAGAGAAAGTCAGATCAGCCAACGGCAGCTCGCCCAAGCAGAATGCTCTGCCACCACCGGCTCTGGAGAGCATGCCAAGCAAGCGGTACATTGGCGCTCTTGGTGTGACCGGATGGACCACACGTAGTGGGAACAATCTGCTGAAGCCTGGAGATGTGGTCAAGATCGAGCGCCAGAAGCAGCAAGCGCCACAGAAGCTGGGAAGAGGGGGCAAGGTAAAACAGGTCATGCGCCGGACGCTGGATGTCATTGTGCGCTTCACGAATACCCGTGGCGATGAGATCGGCAGATTGGAGAAGGACAGTGCGAATTGGATCAGCTCGCTCATAGACCAAAAATTGTGTTCCTTCGAGGGCAGCTGTGTCTATGCGGCAGAGCGAGTGCGGACCAATGACACAGTATATCTGCAGCTGAAATGCTACGTGCTCAAAGGAGCGTTCGAGGCTAGTAATTTCATCAAGCCGCTGGATAACAACCGACAGACTGGTCTGTATGAAGCGAAGGAAACCACAGACGAGCAGGATCTGCGACTGAGGCAGGTAGGCCTGGTCAAGCTGTTTAGTGAGATCAACCTGCAACCATCAAAAACCAATGAGACGACTGCGAAGCACAAGCGGGAAGGCATATTGCAAGCAGCAGAGATCGCCGAGCAGTACGACTCAACACAAAGGCCGTCAACTGGCAAGCCCGGCTCGTCGCCAGTCAACGGTGGGTTCTCGCCACATTCAGAAGAGAATGAAGAAGGCAAGGAGCTCGAACAAGATCAACTTGACTCACTGTACAAGAAAGCGCAGACCTTTGATTTTGATACTCCAGAGGCTGAACCTGCCGACACCTTCCAGCTGGACCTACGAAAGTATCAAAAGCAAGCACTGCATTGGATGCTGAAGGAAGAGACCCTGGAGAAGGACAGCGACAGACAGCAAAGCATGCACCCGCTGTGGGAAGAGTACATGTGGCCACTGAAAGATGCTGAAGACAAGGACTTGCCGAAAGTGAACGGTCAAGACTGCTTCTATGTCAATCCATATAGTGGCGAGCTGAGCCTAGACTTTCCGGTTCAAGAGCAGACTTGTCTTGGTGGTATTCTGGCCGACGAAATGGGTCTTGGGAAGACTATTGAAATGCTGTCACTGATACATTCACATACCTCGCCGGAGCAGCAAGCAGCAATGACCAGCAGAGCACTAGATTCAGTCAACAGCCTACCTCGGTTGCCGAAGAACACCACACAAGTTGAACGTGCACCTGCGACCACACTTGTTGTTGCGCCTATGTCTCTGCTAGCTCAATGGGCCTCCGAAGCCGAAAAAGCAAGCAGAGCCGGAACTCTCAAAGTCTTGATTTACTATGGTTCCGATAAAAGCCAGAACCTTCAGACGCTGTGCTGCGGCGCAAATGCCGGATCAGCACCAAATCTAATTATCACAAGCTATGGCACAGTCCTGTCAGAGTACAATAGTGTGGCGACACTTGGAGGCAACAGAGGCAACCAGGGCGGCCTATTCTCGCTAGAGTATTGGCGAATCATTCTCGATGAAGCGCACATGATCAAAAATCGCCAGTCAAAGACGGCAAAGGCTTGTTACGAGCTTGCAGCTACCCATCGCTGGGTATTGACCGGTACGCCTATCGTCAACAGACTGGAAGATCTCTTCAGCTTGGTCCGCTTTTTGAAGGTCGAGCCGTGGAGCAATTTCTCGTTTTGGAAGACCTTCATCACAACGCCATTCGAGAAGGGTGACTTCGTACGTGCATTGGATGTCGTACAAACTGTCTTGGAGCCAATCGTGATGAGACGCACCAAGGACATGAAGACACCAACCGGCGAGGCTCTTGTACCTTTGCCACCAAAGACGATCGAAATCGAGAGAGTAGAGCTCAGTGAGCCCGAGCGCGAAATCTATGGTCTCATCTTTGCCCGCGCTAAGAGAACTTTTGCCGCCAATGTCGAGGCCGGCACGCTTATGAAGAGTTATACCACCATATTCGCGCAGATTCTTCGTCTCAGACAATCCTGCTGTCATCCGATCCTGACGCGAAATAAGGCCATACTCGCCGAAGAGGAAGCTGCAGAGGCTGCTGTTGATGCGGCGAATGGCCTTGCTGACGACATGGATTTGTCTACCTTGCTTGAGAAGTTCCAGGCCGATGAGGGCGAAGGCGAGCAGGATGCTAGCAAATTCGGTGCCCATGTGCTCAAGCAAATACAAGATGAAGCCAACATGGAATGCCCAATCTGCTCGGAAGAGCCAATGGAGGAACAAGCCGTGACCGGATGTTGGCATAGCGCATGCAAGCATTGCCTGCTCGACTACATTCGGCATCAAGTTGATAAGAACGAACTACCTCGTTGCTTCAACTGCCGCGAGCCAATCAATGCGCGTGACGTTTTCGAAGTTATCCGTCACGGCAATGAGGAGAGCAGCGTCGACGAGACAGCTCCGGAGACAGCTCCGGAGACAGCTTTTGCGGCAGCAATGAATTTTGACGACGATGATGACCTATATCGCAGTACCCAAGCTCCCACATCAAGACTCAAGAAGCAACAAACCATCACGCTACGTAGAGTCAATCAGCTATCTTCAGCCAAGATCAACACTCTTCTAAAGCATCTCAAAGCAGTAAAAAAGTCAGACCCGACCTGCAAATCTGTCGTCTTCTCCCAGTTCACGTCCTTTCTCGACCTCCTTGGACCTGCCCTTTCTGGCGCCGGAATCGCTTTCCTCCGCTTCGACGGCTCCATGGCACAAAAGCAGCGCGCCGCAGTGCTCCACGATTTCGCCGACCGATCCAAATTCACCGTTCTCTTGCTCTCCCTCCGTGCCGGTGGCGTGGGACTGAATCTGACATGTGCGAAGAGGGTGTTCATGATGGATCCATGGTGGTCATTTGCCGTGGAGGCGCAGGCGATTGACCGTGTGCATCGTATGGGACAAACAGAGGAGGTAAAGGTGGTGAGGTTTGTGTGTCGGGAAAGCATTGAGGAGAAAATGTTGAAGGTGCAGGAGCGGAAGAAATTCATTGCGAGTAGTTTGGGCATGATGAGCGAGGAGGAGAAGAGGGTGCAGAGGATTGAGGATATTAGGGAGCTGTTGAGTTAGGCTGCTGGTCAGGTGGTAATGGTGGTAACATGGAGGTCGGTGTGCATTCAGCATAGTAAGCCTACTACTAACGCAGCTATGCACGAACATTCCGATGCGGCATCCATGCTCGCCTTGCCGTCTAGTCGCGCCTTGGCGTCTCTGCGACGCAAAATACGGCGAAGTCGGAGCTCTGATGGTCGATCGCAGTGCCCAGCTTTCTTTCTACCATGCCCTAATGGACTCACCACCACCAGCGCCTCTAATGCCTCCTCGTCGAGTGACCGGAAGCGGTCAAGGCCTCTTGAAAACTGCTCCATGCTTCACCCGCTGGTCCAAATATACAACTTGGCGGTGTCACGCTCCTCAACCGGCTCTAGATTCGCAGCCTTTCATCACAATTCTTTCGATCTATTCTGCACATGCGACATGGATGCCCGAGCCTGCTCCCCCGCGCAGGTTCCAACAGTCTCTGCCGGAAAGTCGAGGCTGTGCTGGTATCTGGCATGCCATGCCACCTCAAACCGAAAGCTGGCCTTCAAGCCCGTCGTGCTGAATGCTCGTTCGAATATCACTTCACTCATCTCACTCACTTCATTTACGTCACTCCATTTACGCCGACGATTGGAACGCCGTCATGGCATATGGAGCTTCCTGCTGTAATCCGCGCGGATTGAGATCATAAAACAAGCATCGCAGCGACAGGGTCGAGAAGTAACGAACGCGAGCAGAGCCAAGTGCGAAACGCCGACTTGCTTCGTACAAATTCGAAGTGATGTTCGCATTTCTTCCACTTGCTCGAGTGACTTGCCAGCTTGGAGAGCCCAGCAGTTATTCCGTAATCGACCGACTTCTTTACAGATCAGTGCGATCGACTGCTTGCTAGGATCAAGAACTGCTTGCTCGATTGAATGATTGACTGATTGCTTGCTTCTTCACGTGAGTTGCGCGGAATGGCACAATGGCTCTCAAACGGGCATGATGTACGATTGACACGATTGTAGCCCTCTTGTTTATAAGCGAGTTGCCAGGAAATGCCTATAGAAACATTATCGGTATGGCGAAGTGCGTTGTAATTATTATGTCACTCAGAAGGCAGGGTACATGCAGTACTGAGAGGTGCAAGGATTGTAGCCCTAGAGCGCGGAAGGCCAATCCTGCACATGTACTGAAAGCCTGCTCAGACTATTTTGGGATGCCGACCAACAATAACAAAATGCGTGGCTGCGAAATGCAGCAATGGCGCCATGTAGTTTAATTCTTATGAGGCTCTCGTTCACGTTCCCAGTTCTTGATGCGGTCAGGCCGTAGATCCTGATATTTGTACGATGGGTTCCAAACGACAGCATACCAAATCTAGACGAGGATGTGAGTCACAGTGATGAGCTCCTGCTGGATTCCGTTAAAACATATGCTTTGGTGACAGAGCAAGCTGACTGCTCATTGTTATGTGCAGGTGCACAGTGTAAAAGACGACATATCAAATGCTCGGGAACTCCGCCGTGCTGCGATCAATGCTCCGCAAAGGGAATAGAGTGCGACTACAAGTCTCTGCAGTCTGCATTGGACAATATCCAATTCTTCACTCCCGCGACTTTCAGTCACAGCGAAGGACGGAAGCAGATCTCGCACTTTTCGTCTCTACCGGCCTGCAATTCGACCGCGGATAGCGCTGCTAGCCCTCGGCGCGAGCCAACCGTAACAAGCCATGCGGCTTGCTACAGCCTCGAGGATATGGGCCTGCTGCACCATTTCACAGTATGCACTGCTATGACAATGGCGCGTATGAAAAGTGGCGACTATGACAAGCTCTGGCAAATTGACATCCCTCGTCTGGCCCGAACGCACGACTTCCTTATGCACGCGATCCTCTCAATGGCAGCGGCGCACCAACTCGCGCAGGCTCGAGGATTGGATGACGCGACTCCTGGACCGTACAGCCCTGACCTCGAGGGCTATTGGCCAGACAAGCCAGCGACATCGCGGCAGAATGATGCGTGCGGCGTTGATAACGCCCGGAAGCATTACAGCCTGGCCCTCACGTTCTTTCGACAAGAGGTGAAAGAGGTCACGACGCCTGAGCATGCTGATGCCTTCCTCAGTTTTGGCATCCTGGTCATGCATCTGCCGTTTGCACTCGAAGCTCTCGAGCCGCCGGAGCAGCGGCGCGACCCCATAGATGCGTTTGTAGAATTGCTCACGACGCTGAAATCTTCCGTCGGTGTGCTGAATGTGATTAAGACAGAGCTCCAGGGCTCAAGAATCGGAACACTGCTTTCTCAATCTCAGCAGTGGAACGACCAGCAGGGCAGAGGTGAACACGGCCATTATCTCGAGCCGCAAAACCTGCCTGCTGACGCCAAGGCATCATTTAACAACCTCAAGAACCTCATCGACATCGCCTCGTCTTCTGCCGACGAAGCCAGGTCCCTCAGCAGTGTCCTCATCAGATTGTCAAGGTTGTTCTGTGTGGTAGGTCCACATCCAACCTCGTGGGAACACCTGCTATCCTGGCCGATCGGTTTAGCTTTTGATCCGCAATTGCCGACGTTGGTGCAAGAGAGGAATGGCTTGGCTCTCTGTATCCTGGCACATTGGACCATGCTGCTATGCCATGCGCCAAAGAAGTGGAGCATGGGAGATTGGCCTCAGGCATTAATGATGCAGCTTGTGAATCAGCTGCAGGGAACTGAATGGGAAGAAGCGATGGATTATGCTGTGATGCATGCCTGTAGTCAGCGAGCTTCATGTTGAAGCATCGAGTCATGCTTGAATTGATCTCGCTCCTTGATCAAAGGATAGTGGCTCCATTGCGGAGCCATCTCCAAGCGGTCGAGCGGTGAATTGAGATCTAGAGTGACTTGAATCCTCAGTTGTGGCGCCTTTGCTCCGTCTTTTGGATGGTCTCGCTAAATCCGCGAAAGTCTTCTCGCGCCTGGAACATGTATATGGGATACGACTTGACAGGAACAGACAAGAGGCGCCTTTTGCAGTTGTTTCCAAATCATCTTCACCACGTAAGCATATATATTCAGCCAGTTATTGAATCGCGGGCAGATGGTAGCCGGAACGGCAGCTGTTGAAGTCAGTCTGGCAGACGTGATGCCGTTCCGAAGGAGGCTTTTGCCCCTACGCTGCAACGCACCCTCGGCTGAATCCGGGCGGCATGTGGTCCAAGCGTCACAGGAGAATCGAGCGCTCAAAATCTTCAACCTTCCACTCCCACAATTCCCATCAAGACACCCACAACCCCATCATCATCTCCACTCAGATTCCCTTTCTTTTCTTCAAGTAGCACAGGGAAATACCGTCACAATGGCTAAGGGTGACGTGGATCGTGAGTTTGCGCCCTTATCGAGAGCTTCATTGCGGGTTTGCGCGACAAACAAGTTGACCATGAATCATCTACAGAGGGCAAGAAGTCGTAGGTCCACCTCAATCTTCTCCGGCGGATGATGCGGAAGAGCCAGCTCTCCGTAGCGATAGAGCGCGTTCGAGTTCCACGGCGATGGTACATAGCCGTGCTGGGCTATTGGAGACAATGAAATCAGAGCATTGGACTGATTTTGCGCGAACAGCATCATGGGCATGCCCGGCTTCGTGGTCGACTTCTTGAGTACGTTACACACTCCGCGATCATCGCCGACTGAAAGGGGTTGCTTTTGGCGACGGTCGCAGTCCTTTGCGGCCGGCGATAAGAGCCGAACCCTAGGCAAGCACATGACACTTACTTATGATTCTCATAGTGGGTGGTGTCTCCGCCGCCGTTTCGAAGACCGCTGCCGCTCCCATTGAGCGTGTCAAGCTTCTTATTCAGAACCAGGTTCGTCTCAACCACACTTCGGCAGCGTAGCTATGCAGATGACGGGATCCTCCAGGCGGCTCTGCCTGTCAATTTCTCGCAGCAAGCTCTCAGTAGCTAATACATAATCACTGTATAGGATGAGATGTTAAAGCAGGGTACCCTCGACCGCAAGTACGCAGGTATTGGCGACTGTTTCCGCCGCACTACCGCAAACGAGGGTGTCGCCTCCCTCTGGCGTGGCAACACGGCCAACGTCGTCCGTTACTTCCCAACCCAGGCCCTCAACTTCGCTTTCCGCGACACCTACAAGAGCATGTTCGGGTTCAAGAAGGAGCGTGACGGCTACTGGTGGTGGTTCGGTGGTAACCTTGCCTCTGGTGGCGTAAGTAGTCAGAGGATACACCCAGCATCCTTCGTCCAGCACAATTGACATGTACACTTGCAGGCTGCCGGTGCTACCTCGCTCCTCTTCGTCTACTCACTCGACTACGCCCGTACTCGTCTTGCAAACGACGCCAAGAACGCCAAGAAGGGTGGTGAGCGCCAGTTCAACGGTCTCGTGGACGTCTACAAGAAGACCCTTGCATCCGACGGTATTGCCGGTCTCTACCGCGGTTTCATGCCCTCTGTCACTGGTATCATTGTCTACCGTGGTCTCTACTTCGGCATGTACGACTCGATCAAGCCTGTCATCCTTGTCGGTTCTCTCGAGGGTAACTTCTTGGCCTCCTTCTTGCTTGGCTGGGCTGTCACCACTGGTGCCGGCATCGCTTCTTACCCGCTCGACACTATACGCCGTCGTATGATGATGACTTCTGGTCAGGTAAGCGAACGACGAAGGACTGACTGGAAAGTTCAGTAAATACTAATGAAGTCATCTGTAGGCTGTCAAGTACAAGTCCTCGATCGACGCCGCTCAGCAGATCATCGCCAAGGAGGGTGTCAGGTCTCTCTTCAAGGGTGCCGGTGCCAACATTCTACGTGGTGTTGCTGGCGCTGGTGTGCTCTCCATCTACGACCAGGTCCAGCTGCTCATGTTCGGCAAGGCCTTCAAGGGTGGCTCAGGCTAAATGCCTTGTTTTTAGCACGACAACCATACAATATCAAACGATGATGAGGTTGGTGGATGCGAGACGGAGGTCTGCATGCCTGTGAAGATTGCGGACATTACATTCGGTTTCCAGTTGGGACAGCCGAATGGGAAAGCGTTGCTATAGACTGGGCTGAGGCAGGCTGGAGCTGCAGGCTTGGCGGTGGACATGGCGACGAGGAGATGCATCCCGAGGCGCATTGTGTACCTTTAGTCTGACTCTAGCTCGCCTCTACCTGTGTATTATTGGTTGTACTGAGCGGCGTAATGAAAGGTGCGGTTTTGCTGCATGATTGCCATCTGCGGACTGTCCTCCGCGTGTTTTATTCCGTAGTAACCATGACGTAAAGTCAAGTATGGTGAAGCTTCAGACGCGTAAGGAGAATGTGGCTGGCATGAGCGTCCATGTCTTTTGGGAGAATAGCATACACCTGGCTTGATGGCAATCACTAAGATAAATATTGCCTGTCTACTTTACCATTCTCCAATCCGCTAGCAGTCGTCTTTCTCCAGCTTTTGCTAGGCATATAAGCAAGATGCCGCCAATCCCAGTGCATATCGACGACCCCATTACACCTACAAAGGCCAAAGGTGTAGTGCCACAGAAGCTGCCTCACCCAGGAACAGCAACTGTTAGCACAACTTCTACAGCCCAAAGCCAGAGCAGCCCGCAATATCCAGCAGCTCAACCAGGTGCAGCAGCTGTACCAGCACCTACTCCCTCTACGCCTAACTCACAACCAGCACCATTGTCTACACGGACAAAGTCACTGGCGCAGAGTCATCCTCCACCGCCTCAGCCCGGTACTATGCCAGTTCCGAGCGGACAGTACGCGCCTCAGGCACCGAGCACTCTGCCTCCTCCACCCAAGGCTGGAGAGATTTTGCTGCAGCAGCGGCAAGATCACGGAGCACAGGAAACTCCGTTCACCAAGACCTTGCCGCCCCCGCAGCTGGACGCTGCACCGACAAGTTCTACAAGCACGACGACAACGCCGCTCCGACGCGCAGCGCTGACGACGCTCGATCTTGGTGCTGTCGGCAATCCGGGCCAGATGAGGACTGTGACTTCGGAGCATCCTAGTGGGTATCAGCAGAATATTCATGCGCAAGAGCTGTCTCCTGCGGCACGAGCGAGCTTGGATCAGCAGGAGAGGACTAGAAGACCTAGCTTCGCTGAGTCGCTGGGATTTAGTCCTGGTGGTGCTGGGAGTGGACAAGGGCTAGGTGGGATCGGTGGCATGGGTAATAGTCAGGATATGAGTGAGATGGCAGGGAAAGCATGGGAGAGTGCGAAGAAGTGGTTTGGAGATGCGGGCTCGAAATTGGCGGAGACAGAGGAGGAAGTGTGGAGGAGAATCAACGGCAAATGAAATAACGGTTCAAACGACAGAACGGGTACGTAGCAGTGACATGGCGCATGGGAGAGCACTCGGTATCCGTATGGAGACATTTTGTACGGTTGGAGATGCTAGAAAACAGGCCATGCAGTTTCAGTAAGACGACCAGACGTGGGACTACTGCACTGCCTGGTTGAAACAGATATGCGAAGCATTGAGAACGAGCCAGTCATCGTTCCTCCATCTTCATGCGTAGCTGTATGCCTTCCCATCCTCTCTTCACCACATCTTCCATGACGCTACCTCTCAGCTTGCATCTCGCCTCATCAATCGGTAGCAAGTAGCTCTTGTACATCATCTCCTCCTCATTGACACCAGTTCCCTGGTGCCAGACCGGATCGCAAGCCTCTTCTTCACCATTTTCTCCCACAAATATATCCAAAGCTACCCTCTGCTTGATGGTCAATCCAGATTCCGGATACCTCGCTGGTTGCCTATAGACTCTGTCCCCTGCCTCTTCAAATGCATTCTCGATCTCCCTTGGCACAGACTCGGCCACATACCAAAACAAAAGATACTGGGTCGTCGCCGTCAACGGCAGGAACTGCGTCCACACCGGCTCGGTCACAAAAACCTCATGTGGTCCCTCATCAGGATCTGGCTGCCGATGCCTCAAAGGTATCGGTATCACTCTGTTCCTATACCCACTTTCCTCAAAACCTTCTCGCTCAGCAGCGCGGATCGTATCTTCGTTGGCGTTTCGCCGGCCTTTGGGCAAGAACCAATAACGCTCGCCAGTGTGGTAGCAGACGACTACGCGGGCGGAGGCGATGTGGAAGATTGCGACTCCGGTGCCGATGGTGAGGTGGGAGGAGGGGAAGGAGGCGTAGACTGGGTTGGAGTGTGATGGGGGCATGGTCGTGGATTAGGTATAATGGGAGATGTGGATATCGATGTGGACTTCACCCATTGCATAGATTGCTAGCGAGTGTTCATTGTGCTGCTGAAGATTGCTCGTCCTGCACCTTGTGAAGTGGCAACCATAAAGTAATGTTGTCTTCCGCTTGTATGTACAGCTCCGGTGCCGCCAAACTACGTCATTCTCCGGGCGCGGCGCTCCATGCAATATGCAGGAAACGGTAGCCGCCGACTACCGTCTAATTTGGAAGCTCAAGAAGATGCGAGGAGTCGAGGCTGCACAGATGGCTGTATCCCAGCTGAGCAGCCTTCCCAACGCAGCATCAGACGAGCCGGCCAATTGCGTTTGCGACGGCAACGTCGCATTCGAACCGCCTTGTCGTACACGGTCTCACACAGCAGCCGCCATTACCTACATAGGTAGTACTTCCTTGATGGGTCAGCCGAAGGTTGGGACGCCCTGTAACCTGAAGTGACTCATCGCCACTCACGCAGGGCTGAGCATTCATGTGATACCGAGCATCATGTTCAGCTGAGCCATAGCCTATACAAGGACTGTCATCTTCGCACCCGAGACTCTAGACTTTCTCCACCAACTGCCATCCAGGCTACCAAGCGCTCTACACAACACCTCCGCTCCTTCCGGCCTCTTCGGAGGCCTTCTACCAACTTGCAAAGATGCCAGCCGCATGCTCAGCAACAGGCGTCGCACGTCAACTGGCAGCAGCCATCGGCGGTCAACGGGCCTCACCACGAGCTACCATATGATTGTTTTGATGGTCAAGACTCCCAAGAGTTCAATTACGACGACATTGACTGGACTACAGCTTTTGGATCTTCTACCGGATGTGCCCTTGATACATCAACGAACGACACGATATCGACGAATTTTTCTCCTGCCTTCGAGGCCGCGAGTGTGTCTTTTCGCAGTGCGAACACTCCCGGTCTCGACTTCTCCATGACAACAGTAGCCGAAGATATTCAGGCCATGGATGCTTTGATGTTCGACGGTGTGCTTGGTGCGCCGCAGCCACAGCACCAACGTCAAGACGTGTACCTCCCATCTCAAACACACTTGCCATCGCTGGCTTTCCGTCCAACTGCACTCTCGACGCCACGACACGATGCATCACCACAGCGCCTCCAATATGTCAGCCCAGCGCCTTTTGCACCTGACGGGCAACCAAGCGCTGCGTCAAGCAGATCCCAATCTGACCAACCGTCTTCTCGATCTCCCCATTTTTACTGTGAGGAAAGAGTGCAGAAGCGCAAACGTAATACTGAGGCTGCACGACGTTACCGGCAGCGAAAGGTCGATAAATTGACTGATCTGGAGGAAGCGATCGTGGTGATGCAGGCGGAGAGGGATGAGTTGAGGCTGAAGCTGGCAAGGATCGAAACTGAGGCTGAGATCCTCAGAGGTATGTTCGCGCATCCCGAGAAGGATCTCGCGATGCAAAGTTTGCGATGAGGCATGGTTATTGCTGCTTGTCTGAGCATGTCAGGCTTAGTTCGCGAAGTGATCGCACAGCACATCGACCATAAATTTTCTTCGTCGCCTCTCCGTACTTATAGCCGGATCCGTCCACTTGACGCGCCAGGTGTATCAGGATTCTACCAATTCTCACTATTCAGGCCTTGGTCGAACGGAAGACCCTGAGCTCACACCACAATAGGTCTCAAGTCTACAACAAGCTCGCTTCCAACAGGTGATACTGCACATCTGCCTCCACCGTTGGTGTCGAGTTGCGAAAGACCGCTGGTGCTGGCCTCGATCCCATCGCCATTCATTGGAGATTAAGATGCGAACAAGACAAGGGTGCGCCCAGGTCAAATATCCTGGCCGTATGACTGCAGGAGCAGAGTCAGCTAGCATCCATCACATGAGCCACAATCTCTCCGAGCCAGCGAAGCCAAGGTCGTCTCAAACGATGTCGAATATATAGATCAATAAGCCTTCTGCGATGTTCACCTGGGTCTCATGGCTTTCATCTCGGCATAAGTATCATCATGACCATGCCATGATCGAGAATGCAACGGAGCGCACTTACGCGGGTCATTGATATCTGAGGCAGGAGTCGACAGAGAGTGGTCGGGGTCAGTCGGACGTAGAGGCGTTGCCAGGTCTGTCTGAGAGCATGGACACGTATATATCTGATTTTACAAGCAAGACTCATTCCGAGCAGACTGAAATACGACCTTCTCTCGTATGTCGAGATCCTTTGTCAGAACGGCTCATCCTTCCTTTTCTACTAATGACCCAGAGGTCGGCTGCAAGGGTCCGGAGTCACACGAAGCAGGCTCTCTGTGCCTCATGCAGCCACCGCGTTGTGCTGTCTTTATTAGTCTACATCCCAGTCAGCTTGTGTTCTGATTCCTCTTGTTCATTGTACTACGACCCTCGAAATACTTGGGTTGTGCCTAGCTCAGATTGACAGCGTGCATATCCTAAAACTACCATCTGCGCTTGTGAACAGAAGGGTCAGGAGTCACACGAAGCAGGGTATCTATGCCTCACAGAGCCACCGCGTTGTGCTGCCTTTATTGGTCTACATCCCAGTAAGCTTGTGTTCTAATGCCCTCTTGTTCATTGTGCTGGGACCCTCGAAATACTTGGGGTGTGCCTAGCTCAGATCGACAGCGTGCATATGCCAACACCACTATCTCCGTGAAAATTGGCCGGCCTTTCGAAGAGCAAGTTTGTGAATCAAATCTTACAGATTCCTGTGCCATGTAGACATAATACGTACACATCAAACAGATCATGCAGCTCCCGTCCTGCCAACCTTTGTCCTTCACCTTTATCCTTCGAGTTTCCGATGATGTCAAGCGACATCGTTATCAATCGACTTCAACTTGGCCCGTCTTCGATGCATTGCACGCAGGATCATTCTGCACATTACACAGCAACAGATCCCATGATCGTGGGCAGCGTGTCTCGTCCTTGTGAAGTTGCGCAACAGGAACGGCTGCACTCTCCGAGTCCTCACGCGGGCGAAGCCAAGTCGTAGACATGTGAAGTAGTTCGGAGGGTTCCGGCCAGACAGAACGTCAATGGGCGGAGACGCAGAACGCAGAACGCATGCTCGCCAGATACTTCTCCATCCAGAACGCAGGTGCGCGGTCCAGATCCAGCGTAGCGTATGGCAGCAGTAGATGGCTTCATTGCACTTCATTTGTCTCAGCGCGCTATTACGCGAAAGGGTTAGGACAGCAATGTTGCCTTGCCATAATCAAGACAACTGAGGCACCGGGCCGGGGAGAGGTCACCCCTCTCGTGGACCATTCCTTCTGAAACGCGGTTGGGAGTCGAGATCTGAGAATCCTGACAGAGTTCGAGCATAACGAGGCCGTAGGTCGGTCATGCAGGCCCAAGGTTCCCGGTCAGCGACTTCTTTAGGCGAAAGTGGGTGGGTTATACCGGGATTTGAGTCCGGCCACTACACTCCGGACCCTGGCCCCGAGGTTTGCTGGTGCATAAAGTTGCCAGATGCATCGAACCCATTCATCGGCCCAGGTGCGAAGCTGCCAAGCCCGAGACCTTCAGCCCAGTCCCACTCTAGTGTCATAGGCATCTGCCACAGATCCTGGGGCACAAAAGGCTGCTGAAACGCTCCGCCAGCGCCCACGCCAGAGGCGGTGTCGAATCCACTCATTCCCATATCCGTGCCCGCTATCAACGGGTCTGTTAATGGGGGATCGGGTGGCGAGAATCCTGTTGTCATATGATTGCTGAAGTCCGCTTGTGGGCCTGGGTTGAAGCCGGGCGGAGGAGGCGCGTGCTGTTGTTGCTGTTGCGTCGGCATTTGGCCAGAGTCCATATTGCCGCCTGGCATCTGTTGGGACCCCGACATGGCAGCACCATTGCTCCAATGACCGGCCAAATTCTGCATCTGCTGATCGTAGCCTTGCCCTGATGCTTGCTGACTCGAGAAAGCGGGTTTTTGTTGCTGGTGTGGACTTCTCTTCCACTCTGAGCCGGGTGCTCCGGGACTACCGGCCCAGCTGGCGGGCGACCCACCTGCCTGGCTACCACCGTTCTCCGATCTGGCCATACTTTGACGCAGACTTGGAGTCTGCAGTGGTCGTCGGTATGCCGCCTGAGTCTCGACTTGCATCTGCTCCAGTGTCTTGCCCTCCTCGAGCGCAGCAACGATGGCAGCCTCGGTCGCGCCACGGTCGCGCATAGCACGCTCCATCTCCTTCCTCTCCTTCTCAGTCATCATTTGGCCGCCCACAGCCTTTCGCTTGGAGACGCCTCTGTGGTTCATCCGATCCTTCTCAGCTTTCGACAATACTATTGTGGCAATGCGCTCGAATTCAGCACAGACCTGGAGCATGCGACGGACATTCCCGTTCGCCTCGATGATGTCACGCTCGAGCATCGTCAAGAAAGAGACCACTGAAGCCATCAAGCGTAGATCACTACGCGCCCGTGCATCCTGCGGATTCTGTAGGATGTTTGCAAAGAGCGTCACTAGTGCTGAGACCGGGTAGTAAAGGATCAGCCTGCAGATGTGTCAGCTTCAATACTCTTCCAAGCCAGTCATATGCTGCACACTCACCAGACACATGCATAGTCGCCTTGCGGAATGTATCTGATCAGCGCGATGCTGGTTCTGGCCGCATTGACACAAAGTGCCGCACTCATGAACACTCGAGGGTTCAGTGGTCTCGAATTCAGACCTTGCACTGCGTACTCGCTCAGGCGACTGGTCCAGTACCCGTGGTGCACACTCATGCGATGCACCGTTGTCAGACAATTGTAGTAAGCGAAGTGGAGCACAACGACGTGCAAAATAAGAGGTGTATGAGCAGCATTGATCTCGTTGTCCGGTCTGAAATCCGCCGGGATCGAGTCTTTCCATGCTTCGAGTTCGGTATCCAAATCTCCAATGGTGTTGAGGAGCTCGCCATCTGTTTGCCTACTGGCCTTCACACTGTACAAATTCTTATATACTCGACTTTGTATTTGTGCAAAAAGACACATAAGCCGGAACAGATTCATGGTCTTCCTGCCTCCCTTGTCCGCAGCCGTCTGCTCGGTGGTAAGAGGCACGTTGCCCACGTTATCTGGCGGATATTCAGATGGTAGCTCCACGTTCATGTCATCATCGTCTTGAGCGGGTGGCCGTCCAGACCGGAGGCAGATATCCTTATCAAGCATATATGCGATCCAGAATACGCGCTTGCGCTGCTCATTCTCAGCATCGTGGAGGCCAAAGCCCGAGCCCCGCTTATGAAGACCAAGGGAGTGCGCCAGACGGATAGCAGCAGCGACAAGGAAGAACGAAGGTTGCGGATTGGGTGTGCCCTGTAGGAAGAGGGCCATACCCAACAAAGCTTGGACGGACAGCAAGTCAGTGTTTCGAATCGTGAGTTCAGTCATAACAGCCATGGCATTCTTCAGGTAGCCCCAGGCATGTGCATCTTCTTCTTGACCGACAACGTTTGACATGACACGTAGGCGGTGTCCAATGGCGAGCGCGACGTTGAGAGAGGCCCACCATCCCGAGCCTTCATACGGATCGAGCGAGTAGTGCTTATCAACCAAGTGCATGAATGTCGGTTCATGGAATAGCGGGAACATCTGATTGAAATGCTCAAAATAGTCTCTCAACAGTGCGTAGCAATCCTGTTTGCCAGGAAGTGGTTGAAAGACTCGGCGCTCGAACAGGTCGTTGAAAACCTCTGGCTTCCAGTGATCCCATCCCTGCTTCTCGTCTGAGGCTGCACAAGCGATCATTTGCTGGAAGCTCTTGTCTCCAGTCTTCTCATTGACCCATTGAATGCCTCTCGGCGAGAAAATGGAGAAGCCAGACGACGAGCCAATATAGCGTGTTTCGCCGTAATTGTTAGTAATGAGAGAGCACATCTGATCTGCCAACGCATCGACATCCTTGGCTGACCGCTGGAAGGGATCCTTGTTGCCGTTACTACCAGCCTCTGGCGATCCTGCTTCACCAGTTCCATTCACCTGAGATGTAGCAGATTGCTGGTCCTTAGGCGTGCCCACGGTGTGGTTTGCCGGCGTCTTTGGCTCTGCAGCAGCTTGTTGCTGAGCTGTCGGTCCTGGCTGAGTCTGGGTCGGGCTGGCGCTGTTGCTTGCAAGCCCAGCAGTCCTTCGCTCCTCCAATTTCTTCTCGAGTGTCCCCAAGTCGGTTTTACCGCCATCGTCATCAGCCAAAAGCCCAGACAGCCTGAGCAAGCTCTCCATTCTGCCTAGCCGATTCTCGAGACCTTCAATATACTTCGCTCCTTTCGGCGCTGCCCGTTTCTTCTCGACGTGGGTGAAAATGCACTCCGTCTTATAGTTCTCACAGTGACTGCACTTCGGCATCTTGCCGTCACACTTGATCTTCTTCTTACGGCACATGTCACATGCCCGTGCAATGCGGCGCCGCTTTGCGTCTCTCGGGCCCGCACCTTCATCATGCTCGTCTTGGTCGTTGTCCTGTTCGTTGACATCTCCGTTGTCTTCGTCGCCGAAATCGTAATTGGTATCTTGCGGGAACCAGTGCGCTCCATGCTGAGGTGGGCCATCGATGCCAATTGCTGCGGGGAGAGCGCCGGCAGAGACATTGCCGAAGATTGGAGTCTGTGCTGGATTCATTGTGTGGCTAGTCCTTCGTGCAGAGTGCAACGTCGCGTTGACTGATGCTAAATGCTCGGCTAACGGTGCTACGCTGCCAAACGGCCCGGGACCCTCGTGGTGGGCGGCGCTGTTCCTGCTTACCTATGCGCCATCTGTTGAGGTGAGACACGCATTCACTGATAGCCGCTGCGATGTTGCAATAGGTCTGATATGCGACTTGGACGGCCAAAGGAGTCGGTGCCCTTAGTGAACATCTGGGTCGCATTGTAAGGTGAGTCGGCGACGTGCCAGGTAAGACCCCAGCTTAAACTTCAGGGCAGACACGAGCGGCGCGGAGATTTACAAGGGCCCGAGTCTTAGACCTTTCCGGCCAGTCAGTCTGGGCTTGATCGCCAAGATCCGCCCGTTGCTCGGTGTCTGCGAACGAACGGCGACACCGTTCTCGCTGGATTCGCTGCTATCGAACAAGCCCGTACACGACGACTCCTGGCAGTATGCATAGCGTCGATCCGTCCGCCGGTCGATCTAGAGTCTTGGGAGATGTTATGCTTGGCCGTGGGCGCCATCGGATCCTGGCGCCAAGGATGCTCTCGACGACGCTGCCTGACGCCAATGTGGCGCAGCAGTGGATGCAAACTTGGGCGACGACGTGGTGGTCGCAAACCACGTGGTCGCTCGCAAGGAGTTATATCTGTAGTGAAGGATATCTGTAGTAAAGGTGTTGCTACATGCACTTGCAAGTTGGACATCGGAAGCTAAGACATCCCGTCGACATTACATTGTGATTCTTGCTATCATTCAAGGCTGCTGTCGCGTAGCTTGCCAGTCATCATACGAGATCAATGCTGGGTGCTCCTCTCCCACGTTCCAGAACTGTCTGCACTTCGAATGATGTCAAGAAATTTACCAAGGCTCTTGCTGGTTGCTGTCATAGTACGTTCAGCCAAGTCCATAGCCAAACAATCGAATCCCTGTGCTGGCGATATGGCAGGAGGTAGCCTCGTGGAGAAATGGTGCAACACAATACATCACGCCACAAACTTCATGACTACGCACAGCCCGACATCTGCTCTCGCTAGGAACGCCACTCACAGGCGGAGCATTTAACGCCTGGACTGGCCTGCTTGGACCTTGCACATCTGTCGCTGAGGCCACCAAGATCCCTGGCCCCTCAAAGCTGTTTCACGTAGACCCTTACGGACAGCATTAAAGTCCTCACATCGGTGCTCAACCTTGAAGTGTCGTCCAACCCTGTCGCTGCATCAATTCAAGGCGGAAGATTGGCTAAGATTCATTCTCAGCTGAACTTGCCCCTCTCCTCAGCCCTCCAATAGCCTGCGTGGTCTCGACCACCAATCTTCGCTCGACCTTGGCAACGACAACGTTTCTTTTTGCGACAACAGGTAAGACCACCCTGTCATGCTGCTGCTGGCGAATGAAAGTTGCTGGAAGTAACGGCGTGCAAGAGCGCAATATCGCGTCAAGTAGTCGACGTTGGATCGCACTCCCGGAATGCAGCTCTGCAAAGTGCTTCATGCTCGTTTTGAGTAAACTGACATTCATTGTCATTTGCCAACCACATCGAGATCAATGAGATGTTCAGCACGAATCCGGGAGCCGTAGATGCCATATACTGCTCATTGAACCGAGCCGATGTCGATGAGGCTGATCTGGCTGCTGCGCCTCATCCTGAATGTACTACGGCATAGTTGTTGCGCCTCGTTCTCAAATGAGCCATGACCCTTGCGCAAATGGCTCTAGGAGCTCTTGGCCGAATTGCTCGACCGTAAAGCCAAGAGAACGTCGCGCCGTTCAGTGAGCTCCACGTTTCTTCCTGGCGGTGCTGTAGCGTTGCAAACCCACCAATCACTATCGAACGAATGGGTCTAGCCTCTGAGTAAATCCTCATCCAGCGAGCTGTCATGGATTCCCCGACTTCTCTCAGCAGCACACAGTAGCCTCAGCACGTTTTTGCCTTGTACCGCCAACTAATCCAGGCAGACAATGCAGTCAGGTGACATAGTCTACCTTCGATGCTCGCGTCACTACTGAGACGCTAAGCACGCTAGGTTATGGCCTCTGACCGGAGTCGTGTTCGCATTGTATGCATCTCAGATACGCACAATGCAGCGCCAGGCGAAGGTTTTACGTTACCCAAAGGTGACGTTCTGATCCATGCCGGAGACCTCACGAATCAAGGCAGCCATGCAGAATTGAAGAAAGCGTTTGCTTGGATTGACAAGGCGAATTTTGCTGCGAAAGTCGTAGTAGCTGGTATGCAATGTTGAAAGCGGACGCATTATGAAAGTCAGACTAACAATGTTATTGCGCAAGGGAACCACGATCTGTCTCTAGATCGCACCTACCAGCTAAAGCACGCCGAGGGATGGAAAGTCGAAGCACAGAACTTCGACGCGTGCAGGAGATTGTTGGCAGATGCATCGAGCATCACTTACTTTGATCACTCAAGCACTGTGATCAAGATCCCTAAGAAAGACGTCTCGCTCCGAATATTCGGTTCACCCTACTCTCCCGAACGAGCGAAGAAGCAGAACTGGGCCTTCCAATACCCTGAGCGTGATGCCGACGCGATCTGGAGCGCTGTCTCGACCGATCTAGACATCTCGATCACCCACGGCGCTCCTGCAGGCCACTGTGATACCAGCGCCCACTGGCAAGAGGGCGGCTGTAGTTCCCTGTTCCAGCACGTCTCCCGGGTGCGACCGCTGTTACATGTGTGTGGCCACTATCACGAGGGCCGTGGTGCTGAGATTGTGCGATGGAAGGATGGCAACAAAGAAGGTGAGATTCCAGATCGAGCCACTGCGGCAGACGGCGTTGGCTATCGTTGGCAGGATCCAGGAGCTGGTCAGGGTAACAAGAAACAGTCGCTGCTCGATCTGACAGGTACACGCGGTGGTATTGCTCTGGAGCCGGGCTTAGAGACTGCGATCGTGAATGCCAGCGTGATGGCCAAAAGTTTCAGTCAAGGAGCGAAGGCCTTCAATAAGCCCGTTGTCGTCGATTTGATGGTGCCAACCATAAGTAGGGGGGTTTGGAGCGGTGCTGATCCATAAAATTGTATGCGGCTATACATGCCTCTAGCTTGATGTGTAGGTTCGATGTGGCTTCATCGTGGCCTCAAGGCGACTGTCAAGGAGCCAACTGGTCCAGTGAGACTGATCAGTTCCGTTCGCGGATGCAATTGACTGATCCTGGCTTTCGGCTTCGTGATGCAGTCAAATGTTGATACTTTTGACGGTTGACCGACTGATTCATACAACGCATCCTTGTCTGGCTGATACCACGCTCTACACCAATCAACGAGCTCCGCTTGGTCGATTGCTCCAAGAATCACTGGGCCCCGGTTTGCTCCGGTGGGCTCTCTACTTGCCCATGTGCAGCGCAGCATGTCGGATGAAGTGTCAAGATGAACGCTTGACAACGCAGCTATCTGCTTACCGATCAAATTCTTGCTCTATACCATGGCACACTACTGGACGCTCGTATGCGCGATTTGACCAGTTCAGTCACACGTGACGTAAGGTTGCGGCTGGCGTCTCACCACAGCACCTTACGTGCTTCCGAGACACGTGCAAAATTGTCGTTGGTGGTACCTGACGTCTGGACGGAAAGACATCCAGAGATCGACAGATCAACTTTGGGAACTGTGATCGCCCTCAGCATATGCCACAATCGACCTTCCTCGAACAGCCGCGGGGAACATCAATAAGATTGCACGGGTCCCACAAAACACGTCTACATACAGTGGGCTGAATGCCAGGTCATGTGGCGGTCTAAATCTCGCGGATTCGTTCAGAGTACAGCTCGTTTCTGAGCAGGTTGCGTGAACTCTATTGATCGTTGCAGCCGCTTGGAGTCTCGACATCCAGACTTCACCGATTGTGGCAAGCCGCAGGCCACATTGCGTTCGCTCCTGGGTGTACTAAAGTCCTGAGCGGTTGAGTGTAAGCGCACCTGAGATCACACAACGTACGTTGCAGCAAGAATGCAACAATTGTGTGAGGTTGGCCGAGTGCTTGATGCTCCCCACCGTTCTGCACCCCACCTTTGATGCGTCGACGCGCCGGTGGCTGTAGCTCGACTGTTTGAGCTCGTGAAACAGAACCTAGAGAAGTCTGAGATTGCTCAAAGGATACATGTGGGAACAAGGAAGCCCTGCCGTAGCATTTCCAGTTAGCATGCGTGCCAGTCGTCCGGTACACACAGCTATGAGGAGAGATGATTGGTGCGGAAAAGTCCTCGTTCGATTCGTCGAAGCGCCGATGGCCGCATTTTCGACCAGGTCGATGCTTGGGAGGGCTGCGAGCGTGATGTGGAGACTGGCGGGCTGTTTGCGCTTCCTGTCCGAGGTGACACGCGAGTGTGCTTGGCCTGGGCTGTGTTTTGGCTGCTCGATCCTTTGTGGCAGTAGATCAGCTGCGGCTTGCTGCCCTTCTTTTCAGGTCAAGAATTAGCAACGAGCCAAGCGGCACCCCGCGAGCCGCCGCTGCCAATCGCAGCAGTACCTCAGCAGGTCATGCAGCGTAAGGTGCACGCATGCATGTGTGGCTCCATTCGGTGGGTTAGCTGCAGGACACATCCAATAGGGACAATCAT
This sequence comes from Teratosphaeria epicoccoides, assembly GCA_021401465.1. Lineage (NCBI taxonomy): Eukaryota > Fungi > Ascomycota > Dothideomycetes > Mycosphaerellales > Teratosphaeriaceae > Teratosphaeria > Teratosphaeria epicoccoides. Next base: position 92,706 of record JADDMT010000106.1, read on the forward strand.
TGAATCGGTGATTGATGGGAGGGCATGAATCTTGCCAGCACACCGGAGGCCACGCGCGGCCGAGCCTTGTCGTGGACTCGTGGTCATGGAGACGCCGCAGAGCCTTCGTGCGAAGAGGCTAGTTTGCACGGCAGCAGTATGATTTGCTACGCGTCTGATCACAGCAGCACAATTACGCACCGCTTCGCTTAGGGTACCGTCGCGTGTAGAAGTCACTTCACTACCGTCTGCCCTGATTCTGCTTTCACGCACAAAGAAAGGGTGTCTTTTTCCCCTTGGCGAACGCCTGCATGATCCTTCGCGCGAAGCCTCATCCCTGTGATCGCTACTGCGAATACGAATTTTATTGTCCCTGTTTGCCGCCCGCTACTGCTGAGCAGACACTCAGCTTCACCCACACACGTCGTCTTAATGCACAACGGCATTTTTGAACATCATCGGTTCCCACCGACCAGACCTGGCGACGAGTCCGCTATCAATCCCAGCCTCTTCTGGAGTCGTCTATCGCGGCACACGTCATTGATTCGGCACCGAAGGGGACCATTATCGGCCTCGGAGACTTTACCGCCCGACCACCTGCGAACATCAAATCTTTTCACCAAATGCTTGTCCCCGTGACCGCTTAGGCAAGCAACCATCGGCAGCTCAGTGTCTGCCGATTCCATTTCTGCTTGCTGTGGCCACGAGGCGCAGCACCGCCCGGACGCTGCCTGGCTGTGGCGTGATTCTCTGCATGTTGATATATCCCGCCACTTCTCGGAGGCGGTCCAAGGGGTCCATTACACCACACAAGGCACGGACTATTCATATTTACCGCGAGTCGTAGCTGACGATTGTCTTCATCCTGTCAGCACAGACCACGGAGCCCATCGACTCTGAAGGCTTCACCAACCATCCATTTTGCGGATCACAGGCCCACCGGTCTGACCGGTTTGCTGAATCCGAAATCCAGTCATGGGATCACCCTTGCCTGAGGATCCATATGCCGCACTCGGCGTGGCAAGAGATGCGTCTGCTGCTGCCATCAAGACGCGATATCGGAAGCTGGTGCTGAAGTGTCATCCAGACAAGGTCCAGGACGAGGCAAAAAAGGCTGATGCGGTGGACAACTTCCACAAGATTCAGACCGCCTACGAGGTTATTGGGGATGAGGACAGGCGGGCGAGATACGATGCGCAGGTCAAGCTAGCCCAATTGAGGAAGGACGTTATGAACAGGCAGGGTGCAGATGGCGCACAAACAGCGGATGTGCGGACAACGACTACCAGAACGCCGCCAGACGCCTCAAAAGGCAGCGCGCACACCTCTCGCGGCTCAGAGCGGCCGGCGAAGGTGTCGCCGCAGTACGAGGAGCGAAAGCCAGCATATGCTACCCAGCCTTCGCCTGCCGACTATTTCGATTCGGTGCCACGACCCACACCGCAGAGGAAGGACTCCGAATACGAGCGGACTTCCAAACGACCTGCCGCGAATCGACGCGAGTCCGAGCGCGACAAAGTGTCACCAAGAGATGCAAAAGAAAATGAGCGAGCCCAACAAAAGGAAAGGAGTCGCCAGACAGAGCGCGAGATCAAGAGATCCTGGGACAGAAAGCAGTCCTATGCGCCAGTTGAAGATCAAAGCGACTCAGATGAGCAAGTATGGCAGCGAAGAAGGGTACGAGAGGAAGACTTACGACGGGCGTATCATCAAGAGGCGCATAGAGAAGACGCACGCCGCAGCTACTATGACGAAGCGGAACGCGCGAGGAAAGTCCTGAATCAGTACGATGCTGCGAGAGAACACATCGACTCTCGCAAGAAGCGACAAGACTCTGAGAGAAGGCCATCACCGGTGCGTATGAACTCGTCGAAGGAAAAGGTCCCGTTGAAGAAGAGCGAGAAAGGCGAGAAAAGCGAGAAAAGCGACAAGGACAAGTCTAGCCTGTTCTTCCGATGGGGTTCTGGAAAGCCAAAATCGGCCGGCCGCGACAGTTTCGACCGAACAGCGGAACGGCGAGCTGAGCGCGAGGCGGTGCGCGAACAGCATCGCAGATCGAGCGCAGACGAGGTAGACGGATACCGTCGAGGAGCCACTGTGGAAGAGTCTCGCCGCCCGCAGAATCTGCAACATTCTAAGTCGTCACCTGCCAACATCCACATACCGGATGAGCCGAAGTCACGTGCAAAGCCCGTGCAGGCCGAGTCACAGGAGTCTGCCACGACCCCAAAGATCCGGCGTGCAGAGACCATGCCCAGTGTGCCAGGTCGCGACCGAGATGCGCGGCGAAAGGAGACTCTGCCCCGGCAGGCGTCCGCCCTTCGACAAACGGAGGTCGTGGACGGTCTCGCCACACCAGCTGCTACACCGGAAAATCCGGAAGTGAAACCTTCGAAGTATCACTACCGTCGTGAATATGCTGATGATAATGAGTACCCCACGCCTGATGGATACCGCACAGAAGAGCGCATCCCGGAACGCGCCCCACAAGCGGCCTCGACGAAGACGCAGAGGTATACTAGGAGTCCTTCGCCGGTTCGTCCAGTCGAACGAGGGGCGGAGCGGGAGCGCGAAAGAGCACGCGTAGCACCTGCAAGATATGCTCAGACTTCACCACAGCGGCCAGCTGCTGTGCCGCGAACCACTAGCACGACTTATCACGTCTACAAGAATGACGCTGCGACTGAGTCACGTCCGGTCTACAGCCGCGAGAACAGTGGCCGCATGGACGAGAAGCTCTACGGCGAAATTTACCGAACTCGGTCAACACGTTCGCCCAGGCAGGACAGCATGCGCCAGGCGCCACCTGAACCAGAACATCGCGAGAGCCCCAGGTACCGTGCAGAAGATGTGCGCATGGCTAGCGGATACGAGACTTCTTCGAGGCGCCGGAGTATGGCACCACAGCGGAGCTACAGCAGGACTCACAGTGGCAATCCTGTCTACGTCCGTGCATAGAATGTTGATGCATTAGCATAGGAGTCTTTTGACTTGTGATGGAGGGGCAAGATCATTCGATTATTCTCGAGAATAGTACGCATCAATCAGGCGGCATGAACACAGGCAGGCATTCTTCGGTAGGGCGTTGATGATGATTTTTTCTTTTGTGTATATTGGTCTGATTGGGAGGTGGTGTAGGATTCGTTGAGAGCATACTGGTTGCAGCAGCAATGTTTCATCGGATTTGACGGTTTCCTGCCTCCTCTTTACAGGATGGCGCGGGCTCAAATGACGGCTCGTTAGTACTACGGCCATGGAGTGGAGGTGTCACGACCGGTCAAGGATATCTTCATCCATCGAGACTCACTGGGCTCTTGACGGCCGTTTGCTTCTCTTTGGAGCGTGACAATTCTGGCGAAGGCTTACATGACGGCCGATTCTAACTACGGCCATGAGTTGGAGGGGAGGGCTCCACAATCCGCTTAACTGAGTGAAGCTTTGCTGCGTCTTCCGTAACGGGTGGCTGAATAATAGAATTGACAGTAACGACCTGTAATGAATCAAGATCTCTCCAGTCACACCTCACGCCTCACTTTTCCCCATCCTCACACAAGCTGAACAATAGCATCCCCACACCATCCCCACAAACGAGCGACTTCCACCGTCACTCCGGCAGACTCCTCGAAGCGTCAGCAGCCACACCCCCACCCCCACCACCACATCTCCCCCCTTCCCCGGCCAGACCTAAGTGCACCCCGCAAACTGCTCCCCCGGCTCCCCCGGCGGCCGACACGTGTTCCCCGTCTTCTCACACGGCTCCTCGCCCCTACACCGCCAATTGTGCACACCGGCACGCGCCGCAATCTCCGGCGGCGGGTTGCAGACGCCGTAGCCCCATGTACTGACGCCACAGTTGCCGACGCCGCAGCAGGTCCAGTTGGCCGCGGCGGCGAGGGAGGGAAGGAGGAGGACCGAGGTGGTGATGTGCATGGTTGGGTGTATATGGGTGGCTGGGTTGGTGTTGGTGGTGGTCAAGTGTGGGAGGCTTGAGTGGTGCTTCTGTTGGCAACGTTGCAATAGGGGGTCGAGCGGGATCCGAAGCGGATCTGGGGACGGGGTGATGTTGGGAGCGCTCTTTATGCGGCTCCGATCAGTCCTCGATTTTCACGATCGCCAGCAGGTCGGGAACCGGCATTGCATGGCCATCACAGTCAACGCAAGACGGGACTATTGGCCCCTCGGATCCCGTGTATGATCGAGATCAGAAGTTCCAGGCGAGGGCAAGATCAGAGCTCCAAAAATCCCAACGAAAAGCTGCGGATGGAAGCATACACAAGAAGAGCCTGAAACAATTAACCAATCATGTCATTTCAGTCTATCAAGCCCAGCCAAAGACCTCTGCAATCCTAACGAGCCGGTCGCGTGAGCTGCATGGGGTCGGCAATAAAGCCCTGCCCGTTTTTCTTGATTCCACCAGCCCCCAGTGAAACACGCCCGGGGCAAAAGCCGTCAACGCCGTGCTAGTAGTAGATGGAGGATGACCGTCCAGTATGATTAGGATGGTGCTTTCGTTTCGTCGACGTCGAAGGGGTCCAAAAGGTAGGTGATGTTGAAAGGTGTGGTGCAAAGGTGGGTGGGTCTGGGCATGGTGGTTACGAGACCGAGTCGCGGGCAATAGATCGCCAGTGCTGTTGGGGCGTGTTGTTGGATCAATGCTGTGCTCGGGCCTGATGCTGGGTTCGTGGGTGGTACAGCGTATGGGTGACGGCTCTCTCTTCGGCCTTCGATGTGCCTGCCGGGCCCAAGATGCTGTTGACTTACCTTTCATGTCCTTCCGCGAAGCGGCTTGCTTCGCGCTGGACGTCCTCTTCTTTCCGCCTGATCGCATATTACTGTCATGCCTGCGTGTTGGCTGCTCGCTTACATGTCCATGCTGTCGCCGCCATTGGCAAAGTTGAAGTTCTGCTGTTGCTGCTGAGCGCCAAAGCCGAACTGGCCGTCCTGGCCGGCTTGAGGAGCTAGCTCGCCGACCTCTGCATCGTCGCCATCGTCAGAGAAGTACTTCTCGATGATGTTGTACGCCTTCATGTAGATCTCCTCGTTGCTGTTGTTTTGACAGTCGTGGATCTTCTCCATGCCACCGCAGTCTTCGATGAACAGCGCGTAGCGGTTGACAGGGGGCTCGGCGTTACCCTCGGCAGCCTCCTTATCCATGTCGCCGACCTTGAGGATGTTCTCCAGACCGTCGAGTGCGACCTGGATGATCTTGTTATCTGGACACGACAGCAGGTCGCAGAGTGGGCGGACAGCCCCCTGGCTGACGAGGAAGCGAATCTGGTCGGGCTTCTGAAGGCCGCCCGAGGTGGCGTTTGAGATGGCCCAGCAAGCCTCCTTGCGAGTCTTGAAGTCCCCGTGGCTGAGGAGGTGAATGAGGGGAGGGATGATGTTGGCATCAATGACCGACTGGATCTGAGTGCTGTTGCCTGCAGTGATGTTTGAGATGGTCCAGCAAGCCTCTTTGCGAATGCCATCCTTGGTAGAGCTGAGGAGTGACAGGAGCGCCGGCAGCGCGCCGCAGTTGATGATGAGCTGGGTCTGAACATCATCACCCGTCACGATGTTGCCGACGGAGCGGAGGGCTGGCGTCTGAACCGAGGTGGACGCGTGCATGAGCAGCTCCACCAGGCGCCGCGGGATGTTGGCCTCTATGACAGCCTGGATCTTGTCGTTGGAGCCATCGGAGAGGTATGAGATGGCCCAGCACGCATCGATCAGGACTTCGTCGTCTAGAGAGTAGACGAGCTTCGCCAGCACCGGCAGCGCAGGTGCAATGGTAGTCCAGTCGGGCTGAGGCGTCTTGCCGCGGCAGAAGTTGCTCAGGGTCCACGTCGCGTTCCTCAGCATCGACAGCTTTCTCGAGTCGCCCAGCAAACGCAGGAGCGGCGGCAGAGCACCCGTCGACAGGACAAAGTCCCTGCACGCGGGACTGTCACCGGCGATGTTCCCCAACGCCCAGACGGCCTGCTCCCTCACATCTGGCTCTGGGCTACTGAGCAGCTCGACGAAGATCGGGACTGCACCAGCCTCGATCACGACCTGGGTCTGCTGGGCGGAGCCGGAGGCAATGTTGGTGAGGGCCCAGGCAGCCTCGAACTGCACCAAGGTGTGTGGTGAGCGGAGGAACACGACAAAGCGGCCGACGACACCCGTCTCGATCACACGCTCAATGGGTGGGTTCCGCTCTTTTGACAGAAGCTTCCTGAACTTGGTGGTGGAGGCGATTTGGTCCTCGATCTTGTCGGAGAAGACTCCCTGGACCATGACGGGGAGCTCCTCGTTGAGCTACGGAAGGATCAGCATGTCGTTCGCGTCTTCACGTGCCTCCCACCCTCCTACCTGACTCTCGGTGTTTGCGCCCTCATCGTCGCTGTCCGGCGCGGCGCCGAGCGAGGCACCGGGGGCACCTTCTCCTCTGTTGCCAATACCACGTCTCTTGGCGAGGTTCTCCTCCCTTTTCTGCTTGCGGATCTCGACCTGCTGTTCCTCGCGGCGGCGGCGAAGCTCGTCGGGCTTGAAGGTGCTCTTGGCCTTGAAGTTGGTCCGGCGGTGCTCCGGGATATAGCGCTCCGCCATGATGGGGTGACGGCTTATGTGACTCGTGGCAAAAGGTGGGGTGGGGGTGGGGATGGGGGTGGACTGGCGATGGGGGAGGCGGTGGTAATGAGGGAAGACGGTGTTTCGGGCGGTGGGGCTGTGGTGAAGAGGAAAGCACACTTGCGGCCGTGCGTAAAAGAAGCTTTTCTGAGCTGCAAAACATGTGGCACACTGCACACACCACACACACACCTCTACACACCCACACCGCCCCGCCCCCCCGCCCCCCCCCACACACACACAGACAGTGACACATGTCACAGACACACGCAACCACACAGTCCCAGCTGGCCCGGGCTGGATGTGCCAAGCAGGAGGTCGTCTTCTTCGTGTCCCACATCCGGTGGCAGAAGTCGAAGCTCCAACGCGCGCTCAAATTGCCAGACACTCTTGGAACTTGCATGACTCGCGACGACATGGGCGACGGCATCCACCATCTCACATCCATGCACACCCTCACTTCTCGCCATGTTGAGCCTTGTGGATCGACGAGACGGCGCAAGTACATCCTCTACTGACCTTCTACTCCACCCCCCCCCCCCCCCCCCCG
>JADDMT010000107.1:0-98991 GCA_021401465.1 Teratosphaeria epicoccoides
TCCGCTTCCTTTGCTCTCGGAATTGCAGGACCGCCTGCAAGGAGCAATGTAGTTCTCGAAGTTCGACATACCTGGAGCGTATAATCGAATTCGAATTAAGGAAGGCGAAGAATAGAAGACCGCGTTCTAAACCTAGTTCGGGCACTACGAGTACATAGTCATGCCATTTAGGTTAACAAACGCCCTAGCTACATAGCAGGCATTTATCAACAATGTGCTACGAGAGTACCTCGACGTCTTTGTAGTTATATACCTAGACGACATCCTCGTCTATTCCCGGACAATCGAAGAACATAGGACTCATGTACGCAAGGTACTTTAGAAACTCTAGGACTACCGACTAAAGGTCAAGCCGCAGAAGAGCGAGTTTCATAAGCAGGAAGTATAATTCCTTGGCTACGTAGTAGCATAGAATAGAATCAAGATGGACACTAAGAAAGTCTAGGTCGTAAAAGAGTAGCCTACGCTGACTAATGTTAAGGAAGTATAGTCCTTCCTTAGATTCGCCAACTTCTACAGGAGATTTGTGGCAAACTATTCGAAGATCACGGCACTACTTACGACTCTTACGACGAAGGATACACTATTCGTATGGGACGACGCCTAACGGAATGCCTTCGAGGAACTCAAGCGACGATTTACAGATCAGCCGATCTTACTTATGTTCGACCCGGATAAGCCTATCATAGTCGAAACAGATGCCTCCGACGTAGCACTCAGGGCATGCTTGAGTTAACTAGGACCGAGTAGACGACTACAGCTAGTCGCCTACTACTCGAGGAAATTGTCTAGACCGGAACTCTAATATGACGTCTATGACAAAGAACTTCTAGCCATAGTAGACGCCTACAAGGCCTAGCGGGTCTACTTAGAAGGTTCTAAGCACTAGGTCACGGTCTACACAGACTATGAGAACTTGCGATACTTCACAACGACAAAAGAGTTAAACTGACGACAGGTTCGGTAGAGCGAGGAGCTCTCTAGTTTTAACTGCAAGATCGTCTATCGCAAGGGGACTGACAACGCACGCGCCGATGCACTTAGCCGCTAGACGGACTACATGAAGGGCGTGAAGCGGGAGAAACATGCTATTCTCCAGGAAAATAGCGATAGCACGCTAGGAGTCAACCGACTCGCGGCCACGACTGTCACATGGACTAGTAGGTTTCAGGACGACCTGAAGAACGCCCTAATCCATGACCTAACCGCACTCGCTGTCCGCGACGACATTGATGGACAGGAGGATTAGGAAGACGAAGACGGAATCCTTCTGTTTCAAGGATTAGTATACGTGCCAACGTCTTTACGATTAGAACTACTACGCCTCCGACACGACGTACCTCAGGCAGGACACCCGGGAGTGTCTAAAATGAAGCAAATTCTCCGACAAGAATATTACTTCCCTAGGATGAGCAAGGCAATCGAGGACTACGTCTGTCGATATGTGACTTACTAACGAAGTAAGCATAACTGTCACAGACTATATAGGCTACTACGACTACTAAAGGTACCTTAACGGCCATGGGAATCGCTCGCTATGGATTTTATCGTCAAACTACCTTAGTCGAGAGAACCCGCGACTAATGAGTTCTTCGACAGGATCATGGTAGTAGTCGACTAATTCACCAAGTTCGGGAAATTTATCCCTTACCGCGAAGACTTCAAGACTGAAGATATCGCGCATGTCTTCATCAAATAGGTAGTAGCATTACACGGCATGCTACAGGACCTAGTAACGGATCGAGGATCCGTGTTTACCTCTAACTTCTAGAGAGCCCTGATGAGACAATTCTAGGTCAAACATCGATTAAGTACTTCCTTCTACCCTTAGACGGATAGACAGACAGAACGCCTAAATCAGACGTTAGAACAGTACCTTCGATCCTATGTTAATAGGGACCAGAACAACTAGGTAGAGTTGTTGCTAATGGCACAGCTCGCGTATAATAGTACGCCGGCAGAGTCGACAGGACTCTCGCCATTTCAGATGGCGTATAGATCAGCTATGGAAGACATTCTAGACATCTTAGCTAGTAATCCGAACCTAGCAGCACTTAGACGAGTAGAACATCTACGCCGACTGCAAACAGAAGCATGACTCGACCTGCAGTTCTATTAGCAGAACATGGCACGGTACGCGAATCGTAAGAGAATTGAGGGACTAATTCTAAAGGAGGGGGACAAGGTGTATCTCCTCTGCCGTTACATCAAATCGGACAAACTAAGTAAAAAACTAGACGCTGTAAAACTAGGACCATTCAGGATCAAGGCCAAGACGGGACCAGTCAATTTTGAATTACAGCTACCTAAGCAGATGAGAATACACCCTGTGTTCTATGTCTCTCTGCTAGAACAAGCAGCGCCGGACGCCGCACTGCAATCAGAACCCTTACTACTCGACCCTGAAGTAGAAGAACCGGAGTACTCTGTCGAAAGGATTATCGACACTCGCTAGCAGGACGGACAGCGACAGTACTTAGTAAAATGGGAAGGATATGGGAGTACCGAGAACACCTAGGAACCCCTAGAACACCTGCGAAACTGTCAGCAAAAGATACGAAGTTTCGAGAAAGGAACGAACCTAGGAAGAAGATCCTAAGCCACAACTAGACTCCTGCGGGACGCCGTCGACCGGCTCGGCTATCACGCCATCCAGGAAACCCTAATATGAGGAGTTAGCGAAACCCTCTATTGCGCTCTATGTCGTAGGACTAAGAGCGAGACCCGCGGAAGGATCTAGGTCAAGAAGAAACCCGGCCTGCGTAAGAGCTTGTTCCTCGGCCTCCTCCTCCCTGATCTCGCGCTCCTCGAGAGCGCGACTATCTTCGACCTCCTAGTCGACTACGTCTAACTGTTTTCGAAGACGCATCTCCTTCGCATGCGCCTCTAGCATCTTCTGCGAAGCTTCGGCTAGGACTACCTTCGCACGATCGAGATCGGCAATTAGTCTTTTCCGCTAATCGCCTAACTTCTTCTATTCGACCTCTGTCACCTTCGCGTCGCAACTCCGACAGTTGCTAAAGTGACATTGCGAACATTTCCCTAAGGAAATGTGTACCTGACAGACGAGCTTTAGCTCTTGACACCGAGTATAGGACTTCATGCTGTCCTGGCCCTGACGATAGATTCAATTCGCGCGGCGTTTACGTTTCTGCGTTAAAGGGGCGTCAGTGTCTAGAATGACACAAGGCAGTAATGTAGAAAGAGAAGACATCATAGTTTGAAAGAAGAAACCAGAGAAACCCCGCACTAATGAGGTAGCTTAGGGACGAGCTAGACTAAGAGGGGGATAGTGTCATGAGTGTCAGGAGTACTGTCCGGAGTACTGTAGGATACAGGATCATGTAGGTCCTAAGTGCTATGAGTCATAGTACCGTCATAGGAGTACTATGAGTCATAGGCATAGTCATAGAAGAAAGGATCTGTCATGTGAGGACAGATCCCTAGATCTGTAGGGTTAGTCTACAGATCCATAGGCTTGTAAGGAAGAAGGGATCTGTTACGTGATGACAGACCCTTAGATCTGTAGGGTTAGTCCACAGATCTACAGACACAGATCTGTCAGGTCTGTCGACAGATCTAACAGAGCTGCTCTGTCGCTCTCTAGTATATAGGGATAGCTTTAGGACAAGCAGTTAGGAGCTTCGTGCTTAATCTTAATTCAATCCTCTCTTGCTTAGAGGAGAGTTAGTTATAAGGTTAACTGCTATTGTCGATATTCTTCACAGCTCCCGAGTCTAACCCCTAGTCACCTTCCTGCTATCGGCACCTACCCTTATGACAAGAAGACATCCTAGACGTCTTAGCTAGTAATCTGAACCTAGTAGCACTTAGACGAGTAGAACATCTACGCTGACTGCAAACAGAAGCACGACTTAACCTGTAGTTCTATTAGCAGAACATAGCATAGTACGCGAATTGTAAGACTAAGGAAATGTGTACCTAACAAACAAGCTTTAACTCTTGACACTAAGTACAGGACTTTATGCTATCCTAGCCCTAACAATAGATTCGATTCGCGCGGCGTTTGCGTTTCTGTGTTAAAGGGGCGTTAGTGTCTAGGATGACACAAGGCAGTAATGTAGAAAGAGAAGACATTACAGCATAAAAGGAAATAACAAGAGAAACCTCGCACTAATAAGGTAGCTTAGGGACAAGCTAGGCTAAGAGGGGGATAGTGTCATGAGTGTTAGGAGTACTATAGGTTACAGGATTATGAGGGTCCTAAGTGCTATAAGTCATAGTATAGTCATAGGAGTACTATGAGTTATAGGCATAGTCATAGGAGAAAGGATCTGTCACGTAAGGACAGACCCCTAGATCTATAGGGTTAGTCTACAGATCTACAGGCCTACAAGGGAGAAGGGATCTGTTATAGGATAATAGACCCTTAGATCTATAGGGTTAGTCTACAGATCTATAGACATAGATCTGTTAGGTCTGTTAACAGATCTAACAGAGCTGCTCTGTCTCTCTAGTATATAGGGATAGCTTTAGGACAGGCAGTTAGGAGCTTCATGCTTAATCTTAATTTAATCCTCTCTTGCTTAGAGGAGAGTTAGTTACAAGGTTAACTGCTATTATCGATATTCTTCATAGCTCTACAAGTCTAATACCTAGTTACCTTCCTGCTATTAGCACCTACCCTTATGACACCTATCCCTACGCTAAGGGTACTTATAACCCCTAACGCCCCTTAATTAGGGAAAGTATGTCTAAGCCTATCCCTCATAGGGGTATTATAGGGTTAGCGACATAGGGGCATCCTATGTTAACCATTAATCCTACTTAGACAACATATAAGCTAACCTATGTACGAAGGACCCCCTTACTATGTATAGTAGGGTTACTACATACTAAGAGTAGGCATTAGAACCTATGTGGCTCTAATAGCCCCCTAGTATTAACCGTATTACCTGACGCCTAAACAGTGAAGGTGTATCTATGCTACTATATTACTAGTAATTACCTATAGTAATTAGTAGTAGTATAATTAGTAAGCAAGCCTAAATCTATTACTAGATTACTATCTAGTTACTAAATACTACTACGTTAGGCTTAAAACATACGTTTTATCTAAAAAATAATAGCTATATAATATTAGATTTTAGTTACTAATTAGTAATTACTAATCTACTAGTTAGTAAGTAGTAATAGTTTCTAGAAACTACTTTCTAAACCCTTAGTAATAGTGATAGTAGTAGTAATCAGAATTACTAGTAGTAGCTACTAATGTAATACTTAATTACTAATTACTCCTATGTGGCAACACTGTCCATGTGTATGATAGTATCTTCAGTTAGACGGAAGTCAGAGCACGGTAACGCTCGGGCCACATCCGTTGGAGAACGGCCGAACCCGATACGGAAAATGCTCCCGTCACTGTTGAGAGCAAGCGTTCAGCACATTTTTGGCCCCTTTCGCTCGGTACTCAACCTCCAGTGCCGCCGCCTTCTGTATCCTCCTACCGGCAGCCCAACACGCATCCACGATGGTGGCCTCACGACTGTTGCGACCAGCTGCGCAGCTGCTCCGCAACTCCTCATCAGCTCTCCCGCGATCCAGCTTTCAGAAAGTGACTGCGCCGGCAGCTTCAAGATGGAGGGCATATGCGACGCCCTCGGGCAGCAAGGAGATGACCGTCAGGGATGCGCTGAATGAGGCTATGGCCGAGGAAATGGAGAAGAACCCGAAGGTGTTCGTGTTGGGTGAGGAGGTTGCTCAATACAATGGCGCGTAAGTCTCACTGGGCACAACTTATGGCGCTTGAAGCTCTCTCTATGTGAGCAATTGGAGCATGGAAGCTTCACTTGGCATGGGAAATGTGTTCAAGACCTTAGCGACACCAGGAGCATTGGTGGCTGAACTTGGGATACGTGCTGGAAGCTGACACCGTGTGCCATGACAGATACAAGGTCACCAAAGGTCTCCTAGATCGCTTCGGCGAGAAGCGAGTTATTGATTCTCCGATCACCGAGTCTGGGTTTGCTGGTCTCACAGTCGGTGCTGCTCTTGCTGGCCTGCATCCGGTCTGCGAATTCATGACCTTCAACTTTGCTATGCAAGCCATTGACCAGATCATCAATTCTGCCGCGAAGACGCACTACATGTCTGGTGGCATCCAACCCTGTAACATTACTTTCCGAGGACCCAATGGTTTTGCTGCTGGTGTTGCAGCACAGCACTCACAAGATTACTCGGCATGGTATGGCTCGATACCTGGACTGAAGGTTGTTGCGCCATACTCTGCGGAGGACGCAAAGGGCTTGCTCAAGGCTGCCATTCGGGACCCTAACCCGGTATGCGTGCTTGAGAACGAGCTGCTCTATGGCTTGCCATTCCAGATGAGCCCTGAGGCACAGAGCGACGAGTTCGTCATTCCGGTATGTCAATCGCAAGATGTGGGATTCGAATTAATCTTTTACTAATTTTGGATCACAGTTTGGCAAGGCTAAGATCGAGCGCCCGGGCAAGGACCTTACTATCGTCACCCTGTCCCGCTGCGTTGGCCAGTCGCTTGTTGCGGCCGAACAACTCAAGAGCAAGTATGGTATCGAGGCTGAAGTTATCAACCTTCGGTCCATCAAGCCTCTCGACGTCGAGGCTATTGTCAAGTCGGTCAAGAAGACCGGTCACCTGATGGCAGTCGAGTCTGGCTTCCCAAGCTTTGGTGTCGCTTCCGAGATCCTTGCCCTCACTTGCGAATACGCCTTCGACTACCTTGATGCTCCACCAGTCCGTGTCACTGGCGCTGAGGTCCCAACGCCGTACGCGCAGAAGCTTGAAGAGATGGCTTTCCCGCAGGAGCCACTGATCGCTGAGTACGCGGCCAAGCTACTCAAGGTATAAGATGGAAGAGACTGGTAGAAGCCGGGCGAGGGAGCTCGAGGCGAGAGCTGAGATGGAATGATCGTGCGACTGGGCGATGGCTGAGGCCTTCGCGGCGGGAAGAGGAGGTGACAAGAGCTGTGTACGTATCACAAGCCCAAAGCTTTTCTTTGCGTTGTTCTACTGGCTGGGACAATGGCGACAATGTTGTGTACTTAGGGATGCGTGGGGCATAGCGAGTGAGTCAATGGTAAGCGACGTAGTTTTTCTGTGGAGGCTTCAAGCCGCGCAATCGAAGCTTCTTGTCATCATGATGGGCACCACTTCCTGAGAAGGGCTTGCTTTGCTGATAATGAGGGTCCAACGTCATTGCCTAGCGCCAAACTTAGGACGTGCTGTCCACGTGGGAGCCGCATGGGTCGCTTGACGGAACGAGGCAGCTTCAGACTCACACTCGCATCTCGAGTCAGACCACACTCAGACCGCTCTAAAGTTTTCTTGCGCTATTGCTTGCCTCATCACTGGTGGCTGGATCTTCCAATCATAGCGCGCCTGAACCATTCGACACAACAATCAACCTGCCTTGTTTGGTGCTATTCGATGTTTTATGCGCTGATCTCCGCATCACGAGTGCTCTTACAGACGCTGGGATTTCCGGCGGCAAGATTCATAGTCAATCCTACGGAAGGTGCCGTGACAGAATGTCGACAAGCTCCATCTACAGTGTCAAGAAAGCGTGTGGCCCTGCCACGAACCCATGGAAATCGGTATACGCTTCCGTACGTCTTGGACGAAATGATGTCCTTCAGCAAGTAACAATTGTTCCCATGAGGACAGCTCCGACAGCTGATGGCGCAGGAGGCAGGGCATACCTGCAGACTTTCGCGTGGCCGCCACAAACGACAGGCCTGGTGCACGAAAATCAAAGCATCATTGGGACGTAGAGGTCTCAGCCGTCGACAAACCCCAGCCGACACGAGTTCTTTCACGAACATTCCTACCGGCCGCCTAGAGAGTTCACACCCCTTGCAGCCGTATCTAGCACAAGGCTTCAAATCTCGTGTGGCCACCACAACAGACGCACAGTAAAACACTGCCTTTTCGACTTTAGAGAATGCCACACAGACCTCGGAGCCAATCATTCGAAAGGGTGATTTCTGATCCCTCGGAGCTGTCTGCTTGTGGAACATGTCTAGACCGATGTCGAAATCAAGCCATGACTTACACGGCAGTTGTCTCACACGACACCTTGGTGTGAGCTGGAGCACAAGAAGTGGCTGTTTAGGCGAGGATCGGCGCGCCAATTCGAGAGTTGGATTTGGCACGGTCTCAAATTCTCCTGCTTTGCCATCAGCTCGACATATGCGCATCGGCGATCGCATTTCTTGTTGAGCGATATTGGGGGAGGAGCTCAATATCGCGGACACATTGCTCTCGGTAGTGGCTTCTTGAAAAGATGACGGAGAAGCTCGGCAGCGCTTTTCGTGGGTGTCGTGAGTTTGCGGCCACGGCATTCCAATATTGTTGGAAGTCCACCTCAACCGTGCTGCAAAATGGATCGAGAGTTAGACTCCCACTCATGGTGCAAAGTGCTGCTTGCCAGATCCTTTGCCAGAGCCGGACATCTAATCTGGTCGCGACTGGCCGACGGAGTCGTCTCGGCACAGCACTGTTTTTGCCGTCAATCTCAATCATTGATCAGAGATTGCTGAGGTTAATTATTGGTTTGCGATGAATTGGCGAAGCCAGCAAAGCCAAGCTCGTCACCCGATTGAGCGTCGAATGATACAGTAATGGAAGTGCTCGAGCACAACGGCAGCCACGTTCGGAGTGCCCTAGCTGTGCGACAGACAGCCGTCTTGACGAGCCACAACCAGAACCCCGATCGAGCATGGCATAAAGCGAATGCAAATGCTCATACAACTTGCCAAGGCACACCATTCCACCTGCGCCTTATACTGCGCCGCATCTATCTCTTGTTGGCCGGCCTTTAGGCTGCCGAACGTCTCCTGATCTCCAGAAGGTCTAAGACTCGTGGCTGTCACGAGGCTCTGGCGTTTTCGCGTGGCCTGTTAAGGGTGGCTTCCAAATCATATCCTCGGCTTGAGAGACGAGCCCTTCTTGGTTGGTTTGCTTCCATCGTGGGCCTGGCATCGCCCATTTGTTCACGATCGCAACCAGTATGGCTTGCGGCACAACCAATGGCAGGCAAAAAATGGCCTGTCGCTACTGTGTGAGACGAATAGGACGTTGAAAAAGCTTTGCTATAAGATGGGATCTGCATCTCAGATTTTCTGTGCGGTGATGGACGAACCGCACACACACACAAGTCAGCAACAGATCTGCGTCCACCATACCAGAACATACCACACCGCTCGCGAAGAAAGGCTCGATAACGGTCATCGACACTGTGCCTCGCATAGGAGTCCACGTGCCCTGTTTACACCACCCATGCCTGGCTTATCGCTGCTCTGCGCCTGCCAACAGCTCAACATGAAAGCCCAATCGGCTCCATACGAGCGCGATGCCTGCTTCTCCTCACAATCAGACCTCTTCACCTGGATCGAGCGGAGCAGAACATCGGACGTTAGAAAAATCAAACGACTGACGCTCACGCTCACCGACATCGACCTTTCATGCCTGCGCCAAGGGGCTTGGTCACACCGGCCACTGAGATCCGACCACGCCGCATGGTCGCTGTACGTCAAGGAACTGGAGCGACTCCGCGCGGCACTGGAAGCTCTGCCGATGGTGACTGAGCTCGCGGTACTACCGCCATCTGGTAGCCAGTCGAAATTACTGAGGGGCCTGTACCTGGCGTTTGTTGCGTCGCTTTCGAAGTGCTGTCCGAATTTACGGCAGCTGTCGGTCGATGATGACGAAGAGATTTTGAAAACCGTGCCGGAGCTGAAGAGCATACCTCGAGTGGTGTTCTTGCGTGGGTCGATCTTTGCGATGGTGCCGGGCGTGATACCTGATGAGCCCGAGCAGGAGCAAAGAGAGGCGTGGGTTGATACGACGCTTCGATCGCTGTGTTGGAAGCGGAAGCGGCAGTTAAGGGACGGGATAGTAAAGAGGATCAAGTTAGAGAGTTGTTAAGAGCTCTCTAACTGTCGGCGCTGCGTCGAAAGACGTTGCCTGTCTTTGTGCCCAATCAGTAAAAGTCTCGTAGTAGGGCAGCGATCGAGCCAAGTTCAAAGAATTAGTCGTGATCAAGACTTCTTCATCCATCCGCACCCCTCACATCTTCCCCCCGCTCCCACAAGGCTCACACTCCGCACTCTCCGCATCCGGATCCGGCCAGATCTCCCCGTACCTCTCCGCCACCTCATCGCAGAACCTCGCCATCCTCGTGTCCTTCAGACTCAGACCCTTCGGATTATGCGTCGTCCACCGGATCGTCGTACGATTGTACACATTGCTCCACTCCGGATGGTGTCTCTGGACTTTGCACTCGGCAGCGATGTCGCTCATGAAGTCCTATATCATCCCACAACGCCAGCGTCAGCGTATGCGACGGTTTATCCATTCGATCGTCCTGAGACATGGAAGCTGAGAGGCTGCGGTATGTACGAGATGTATATGTGTATACATACCCATGTCGCCTTGAACGTCTTAAACCTGAACCGCCTCTCCACTCCCGCGCCGAAGTTCGTGAGTCGCCAGCGTCCGGCTGGGGAGAGGAGCTGTGTGGATTCCTGCAGGACTTGCGACTCGTCGTGGCCTTTGGAAACGGAGAGGTCGTGGCGATTGAGCATTTTTGATGAGGTGGTGCTGAAGAGACGCAGTGTTCCGGTACATGTGCCTAGCCTAGGTCGTGATGGTCTTGTGTTTGGCGCGAATTTATGGCATGTTCGAATTGACATGATGGTGAAGGGTGTATTCCGTTGCGAAAGCTGGATGGCGATGTTGGAGCGCTTGTGGACGGAAAGTTTCGAGGTTCGCAAAGCTTCGGGTTCAGTTCAGAGCGAGTGGCTGATTGGAGAAGTGAGTGAGACAGGGCAGCTGGAAAGTAGATCCTGAATAATATGATTTTTAGACTCTCAAGCCGCCAAAGGTGGCAAGAGGTGAAAGTGTCGATCGATTCAAAGACGATCAAGGCCGCCGTACCACGCTGTCGCTAGCTAACACCCCTGCTCGATACCAAATGTACATTTTACAGCCGTACAGGCAAACCAAAGTCCTCAACATCCATTATCAAATGGCCTTCTCAAGCCTTGGGCTTGCGACCCACCATCAAGTACATGGGCGTGAACAGCTTCTCCTTACCACCAGCGACTAAGCAATCACCTGCCTCCGCCAAGGCATCAGCAGTCTTCTGAGTGCCCTTTGGAGCAAGACCCAAGGTCTCCAGCGCTCCAACAAAGCGATGGGCGATACCGCGCCCAATGTGCGTCATCCTCACAAGCGTCGGGAAGTCCCAAATCGACTGCATGTACGAGAGATCACCAGACAGCGGCCAGTACCATGGCAGCTCATCCGGCCTGTCTGCGAGGTCCTCGTGCAGCTCCAACTCGAAGCCAGCCGCCTTCATGGCCTTGAGCGCAACGTCAATCTTCTCCATGTTCGAAATGCCATCGCCCTGCTCAATACCTAAACGAATCTTGCGGTGGTGCGGGTTGTCGTTGTCGTAGGCGTCAGTCATCAACCACTCGTAGACGCCAAAGACGCCTCCTGGCTTCAGCACGCGGAAGATCTCACTGTAGATACCCTCCAAGCTGGGCGCGTGCACCGTGGCTTCAATCGCATACACGAAGTCGAAGCTGTTGTCTGGGAAGGTCATCTGCATGAAGTCGCCCTTCACGAACTTGAGCTGATGGTCCAGCTTCTCCGTCTTCGCGTAGTGCGTTGCGCGCTCGATCTGGTAGTCATTGTTGTTCAAACCGACAATGTCGGCGCCTGTGAACTTGGCGATCTCTCGCGCGGGCCCTCCGACGCCGCAGCCGACGTCCAACACTCGCGAGCCTTCAGTGATGCCAGTCTTGAGGGCGAGGTAGTGCTCGTGTCTTGCGATGGCCTGTCTGAACGGCTCGCCCTTGCTGAAGCGGCAAAAGTGGAAGGAGCCGCCCCAGCCGTACTCGTAGAGGTCGGTGGCCAGGTTGTAGTAGTGTCGGGTCAAAGTGGCATATTCGTCTCGTCGCTCTTTCCTGATGGCTTCTGTCTCTTCTGCCGATGTCTTGTTGTCCCAATGCTTGAAGTATTCGTCCACGGCCTCCTTTTGCGCGGCGTGATCCTTGCCTAGCATCGCCACGAAGCCCTTGCGACCTTCGCCAGTCTTGCCATGGAGAGCTTTCTTGAACGCGGCATCACGGTCAAGGTCCTGTTTCTCAAGGGTGTAGCCGTTGGACATATTGTCTTCACTCTATTATGATTGATTGATTGATTGATTGATTGATTGATTGATTGATTGAATGCTCTGGATTGAATGGACAGATGTAACTCCGTACTGAGGCTGGACAAAGAGCGACGAGTGGTACGAGCAATGGTCTGATATGTGTTTGCCGCCTCACCAACATATATCGTACCATGGATTCCTGCGATCCAGGAACAGGTCTAGCGCCTTGATGCCGAATCCGACATAGGCAGCGTGACAGGGTCTGCCATTCATGCTCGTCCAGCCTGGTCGTGCACTGACTCATGCTCGTCTCGATGATTTCGATCTTGGCGAGTCACGTGAAAGGCGGGATATTCATGACTCAAGATTTCAGGTTAGATCATCAACATCCATAACGGTCTTATTAACAGGAGACGTGTACCTACTTGGTGACGAGAGCATCGGCCCAACATGCCGCCTCAGATCAAGTCGGATCTGAACAGATCAGGATGGGAAACCACGGATATGCCGTCAGTCTGCGAGCGATGTCTGCCAGATAACCCATACGTGCAAATGATCAAGGAAGACTACGGCGCCGAGTGCAAGCTCTGTACACGGCCCTTCACCGTCTTCCGCTGGAAAGCCGATCGCACATCTCGCCAGAAGCGCACCGGAATCTGCCTAACATGCGCGCGACTGAAAAATTGCTGTCAGCACTGTATGCTCGATCTCAGCTTCGGCCTGCCCATCACCATCAGAGATGCGGCGCTGAAGATGGTAGCGCCCGGGCCGCAGTCGGAGGTCAACAGAGAATATTTTGCGCAGAACAACGAGCGGGAAATCGAGGAAGGTAGAGGGCTAGAGGGTTATGATAAGACGGATGAGAAGGCCAGAGATCTATTGCGAAGATTGGCAAGCTCGGAACCATACTACAAGAAGCAGCGAAGATTGGAGCAAGAGGAAGAAGGAGCAGAAGCCGGACAGATTCAGCCAGAGCGAAGCGAGAGCTCGAGCGGACACACACCTGGCCCTATCCGCACAGCGGACTCGAGAAGATCGGCGTACGGCTCATCATATGGACCGAGAGGTAGCACAGGGGCAATTAGAGGCGGCCGACCAGGCGTGGGCCCTCGAAAAGCCTTCCCATCAGCCGCCGCACTCCCAATCCAGCCGCAGGACATTGAACCACCACCTGACCCAAACATCACGTCTCTGTTCGTCACAGGCGTCGAGGACGACATGCCCGAGCACGAAATCCGGACATACTTCACGCAATATGGTGCTCTGCGCTCACTCGTCTGCTCGCACAGATCGCATTGTGCTTTCATCAACTATTTGGAACGCGCGGGTGCCGAGAAGGCAGCCGCGGCATGCCATGGCAAAGCAATCGTCAGGGGCGTGCCGTTGAGAGTGCAGTGGGGCAAGCCGAAGCCGTTGGACAACATGGATCGAGATCAGAGGATGGCAAATGCGAAGGCTGGGAGGGCGACGCAGCAGGCGGAGAAGAGGGCGCTTGGTGGAGCTGGCGAGCGAAAAGCTATTGCTGCGACGGGCGAGGGTGGCTCGCAGGACTTGGGCGGGCTCGATGTCGTGGCGCCGCCGCCGGGGCAGGGCGACGTGGAGTATGCTGCTATGGCGGGCGAGTAGAGATGCAGTCGAGGTTGGAATTATCGCTGTGGTTTAGCGTGGCGTTGGTGCCGTCTAGGAAAGAAATTATTGCGGGACCATGAACATGAGCTAGGCTGAAAGCCTACCCGCTCACAAGTGACACAATCTACGTCACTTCACTCCCTTCTGGTCTCCAGTCTCATCCTTATTCAGGTCTGTCAAGACGACTGAGGACCACTTTGACCTAATTTGCCGAGCGTGATAGCTCCCTGCTGCTGCTCCGCTAGTATTCTCTGCCTCGTCTTCAGTCACGTTCCTTCTCAGCGATCCGGCTCAGCATCCATCTCACCCACCTGACCTCGCTCTTTCCTCATCGTTGACCATGCAGTAGATGAGCGGTACGAGCCTTGACGCCGCCGCAGCGACAGAATCGATGACGCCTGCACCGCCTTCCCCGCAGCATGATGCTTGAGGTCCTTCTTCCCAGGTAGCCACGTTGTCCCGCTGCTCCGGACGCCCGCCCCAAACATGCTGAAGCTGATCATAGCCTGTGACGTCGTAAATCTATACCCGCCGATGCCACTCCGTCAAGACGTCTCCTCATAACGATCTTCCTACCACGCTGATCGCCACGACCCGTCCTCTCACCGTCCAAGTACCCGTCTCAAGTCCTCTCCGCTGTCTCCTGCTGGAACGGGTCCCTCCCCGCCGCTTCCAACAACGAAATCTTCTCCCCACTCCCCTCCGGCTCCAGACTCCACTCCAAAGTCTCGAACTGCATCACACACAAAAAGTCAGCCTGGATTCATCCCTCCAAGCAAATCAAACCAAATCCGGGGGGGAAAAGACTCACATATCCCCCCCTCCTCGCCCTCAAACTCCTGAACCTCATCAACCCCATGCCCCTCGTCCCCTTAACCCAAAACCGAATATCAATCCGCCCATGCAACTGGTTCAACTCCCCCCTGATCCACGGCACCTGGCTCGCAAAGTAGATGTTATCGCCGAGCACCTCTCTCGCTTTCGGCGACGTCCTCAGCGCATACAGCGTGCTGCTGACAACTGAGGAGTTGGTTTTCTGGTAGTTAAAGATCGCGAGAGCGGAGACCGTCATGAGGGCGGCGAAGAGCGGGAGCGTGCGTTGCCAGCGGAAGGTGGAGTGGCTGAGCGGGGGCAGGGCGCGGTCGGCGCGGCGTGTCATGAGGGGACCGGAGTTGGGCCGGGGGGCGGCAATGAGGGTGCGGTTTTGGGGCTTGGGTTTGCCGAGGCGGAGGCGCACGTTCTGCGCCTGCAGACGGAGGCGTGCAGGTAACATGGTGGTTAGTGTGTGGGTTTGTCAGTGTGTGCGAGACGAGATGTTGGGAGGGATATGGACCTTGACGCGGAGGTATGGAGGAGCCAAGACTTTTAGCGTGACAGAGAGATGTTCGCATGGAACTTAGCTTTGCTTCAGTCCTGCGTCACGTGAAAACTGCGGACTCTCTGTAATGGACCAACGTTGGCAAATTCCAAATGTGAGGACGCAGACTACTTTCGCTCCATTTCCTCGACTCTACATTGGCGCGAGGCGCGGAATATTGCACATCTGTTGTATAAAATATGTACAGACCATGTTATGGCTTCCATTCGCCCGGAATATACGCCAGGAACGCCATTGAATATGCCTGCAGTTCTGATTTTTGCCACTACTTCCTATACCACATCCTCGTAATCTTCGTATGCCTCATTTTCTTCTGTAACTGAAAGATGCCAAACATCAGCGCCTCAGCTGTTGGCGGGCAACCCGGCACATAAATGTCCACTGGCACAATCCTATCACAGCCCCTCGTGACGCTATAGCTATAATGGTAGTATCCCCCTCCGTTCGCGCAGCTGCCCATGGAGATCACCCACCTGGGATCAGGCATTTGGTCGTAGACTTGTCGGAGCGCCGGAGCCATCTTGTTCGTCAAGGTGCCGGCTACGATCATGACGTCGGACTGGCGTGGCGAGGCTCGGAAAATAATTCCCATGCGGTCTTGATCGTAGCGTGGCGTGGAGAGGTGCATCATTTCGACGGCGCAGCAGGCGAGGCCAAACGTCATGGGCCAGAGGGAGCCTTGGCGAGCCCAATTGGCGATTTGGTCGAGGGTTGTTCTGATTGCCCTGATTAGCCCTATATCACCTTGTCTCTGGCTTTTGCTTGACGTACAGAGCGTACTGCATGACACCCTTAGTGCCTTCCTGACTCGGCAATGGCACCTCCCTGTGCTCCTTTCCTGTGATCGCCTTCATACTTTCTGGTGGCGGTGGGCCGCCCTTGACGAGACCTGGTCGCGCTTGAAACGGTGCGGCATCTCTCGGTGTTGTGGACGAGATCCAGGCGGCGTTGGCGACGCGGAAAGGTTGGAGAGCGGTCATGGGCTTGGCTGTTTCAATGCTGTTAATGAGAGACTTTTGGGGGGCGGTGGTGGGACCGAGATGGCGTACCGCGCAGCGACAGGGCCGTGGCTTGTCGCGACGCTGGAAACATGGTCGCGACTGGGGTGGTGGATTATGAGTAAAGAGAGAAAGAGGGTGTATGGGCGTAGAGTACAACAAGCCCGAGGGCGTGGCGACGAAGTCGATGATCTAAGAGTTCAAGGCTTGCGTCTGATTGGCTGCAGCCTTCAGGTCGCTCTACCCGCACATCAATGCCAGGATACAGCATAATTGAACAAGGACGACGGAGGTTTTGTGATCGCCGGTCGTCTTACGGGACAAAAGGAGATAACATAGTCTGGCTCTCTTCACATTACCTTCCTGCAGACGGAACCGCTTGAGGCTCGACCTCACCAACCTCACCATTCACCGACATGGCATTCCGCTCCCCTTCCATCGCCGCCATCGGCATTGTCGGGCGCCACGATAACCCTTTGCACATCGCGCTCTTCCCGGCCACTGGCGGTGAACCTGGAACACTCTACGCTCAGACCCGGGACCAGCTTGAATATACCTTCATGCTGAACTCCTGCCTCGATATTTTCGAGGCTCGCATGCCTTCCAAACAAATCGGCCATGACTTCGGCCTGCTGCACGCTATGGACGAGCGAATCGCACTCTATGGCTGGCTGCTCAACACTGGAGTCAAATTGATTGTCGCGGTGGACATGGAGGGTAGAGCGACAGAGCCGACGGCGGCGAAAGGCTCGGTGATCACGGCTGGGCTAGGCTTGAGAGGTTCGGATCTCACGCCTGTATGTATCGTCTCACGAATCTTGTCCGCAAGTATGATTTGACATTCTGACGGTCTTCATCAGGCTTTTCAGGCTTTGCAGACGGCGTATATCAGGCTGCTACGGAATCCGTTCTACAATCCAGACGACCATGACCCGAAACTTGCGCGATCCAGGGGTAGTCTGGAGATCAGGAGTCCGCGATTCATCCAGGAAGTCGAGAGGATCGGCAAAGCATGGCGACCGGGTATCACCTCGCTATGATGTCTTCACGTACGGGTTACCACACAACAAATATGGACCGCCCGAGATCCGCCTTATCCTGCTGACTGTCCTGATCCTTTGTGAGCAATGATCACAACAGAGTTGGAGTTCAAGCCTGTGGAATCGACTTGGTATTGGTTCGACAGCAGAGCATGCTGCTCAGATCAGCCACGAGTTGTATTTGTCCCGGCTCAGCTATACAATGCAGACCAATCTCCTGGCTACACTACATTGACTTGGCAAACATCGGCTCGCAACCAGGTCTCACATGCAGCTAGCATTCAGGAGGTACTCAAAGAGCTCCGAAGGCAACAGCCTGATCACCATCTGACCGCCCGTAAACTTCCACCGGGAACGCGGCGCGTTACGGTCAACCTGGCTCCACTCCATCTTCTGGTCTTGCGGTCCTACAAAGCACGGCACCGACAAGATTACGCTATGACATCCAAGACCCTAATCCACGTCAATTCAGTAGTGGATCGATAGACCGATTGCGTGACGCAGCAAACCGTCCTACAGCGCTGAGCGACACTGCTCTCGGAGGACCCTCGGAGCAAGGTCAATAGCAGAACGTCAATCTGATGCGGCTAAGCCTCGTGTCGTAGCTGCCACTGGATTTGGCTCTCAGAAAATCACTATATACTACTATCGCACCCTGCCGTCGCACTCATCCGACTCGGCGACAACTCGGCGGCGAATCATACCTCCCTCACTATCCTCCGGCCCCGATACCAACTCCAACACTCCACCCTCCAAGAAGAAACTATGCCCAATCCAATTCCTCGTAGACGTTGCATTATCCGACCTCGCCTCTTCAATAGAAACATCCTTATATCCAGAATCAAACCTCACGTTCTTCTCCGTCTGCCACCTTCCCCGTAACCTGATGGTTGACACACCACTTCTCAAA
Organism: Teratosphaeria epicoccoides; assembly: GCA_021401465.1. Taxonomy (NCBI): domain Eukaryota; kingdom Fungi; phylum Ascomycota; class Dothideomycetes; order Mycosphaerellales; family Teratosphaeriaceae; genus Teratosphaeria; species Teratosphaeria epicoccoides. The sequence goes on from JADDMT010000107.1 coordinate 18,119, forward strand.
GGACTGCGGCGAGATCAATTAAACATTCTGCCCAGGATTCGGAAACAATCCCGTAATCGCGGGCGTGCCGAAAGAGTCCATCGCAGCACTGTCATCGTTACCGGTAATCCCGATGAAGATGTCATGAAACAAAGACAGGATGTAGTAGTGAGCGCGCTTTGCACTCTTCGCCGGCCGGCCGGCGTAATGGTGTCGAAAAGCTGGCAGAAAGGCCTGTTCGTCACGGAAATACAGCAGTCCACTCTGGTGGAAATAATGCAGTCCTCGTATGGACTCATCCAAATCACCAAGGTATTCGATCAAAGTCAACAGTCGATGTAGAGCCAAGGTTCTTCCAGCTGGTCAGGCCGCCACGGCCTCGCACGCTCCAGTCTCTGGCTCGTCTTCGGCGTCATTTCTTGACTGCCAGCGCAGGCTGTGGCCCATTCGAATTCTGGAGCGAGGGTGTGGAGTTTGAGGTAGAAGTCTGTGACGAAGATCTCGGCGTTGGAACTGCCTCGGGCGAAGCCTTTGCAGAGGCTCACGCGGCAGTCGGACGGCCAGCCTTCGTGGCGGTAGATGTCGATAAGGCTGCTCCTCATGAGGATTTGGGATGTCGTGTCAAGGATGGTGGTTGGTGAGTGGATGTTACGGAAGGAGTCCCTGTGGTTTTGCACGTTGGCGATTGATGGATGCCCATGTGGAATCAATACAGCTGATACGTACCACATGCAGTAGTAGGAATCATAGTATGGCTTTGCAGAATCCCAAAGAGGTTTTTCGCCCGAGTAGTCTTGCGCGACTCCCGCTCAGCAGTATCAAGCGTGACTTCAGTCACACCGAGCTGATTCGTCCAAGCCACTTCAGCAGCAGTTTTCACGTCCCCGAAGTCGTATACAGGTATCTCTTGCTCGGCAGTAGCGCATGCCTTCTCGCGACTGATGAGAGAAACGCCACTTTTGGCTAGGCGGCATTCTCCGTTCCACCCGGTGCAATGAACCTCATCCAGCCGCTCGCAGGCGGAATATAAAGACTGGTATCCACACCGTTGTGCAGAAGAGACAGGTTCTTGGGTTCTGTGCCAGAGCGCGTATTGCTAGTAACACCAATATCTCTGACCGTGGCTCCGCAGAAATCGGCGCAGATATGCAGAGTACAGCTTCTGAGCCCGAGACTGGGAGAAAGACCCTTGAGCCGGTGATCCCCGCCGGTGTATTCGTCAAGGGTTGATTCTGGAATCAGAGAGATCAGAGAGATCTGCCAGGATTAAACGTGAAAGGGTATCATCGCTACTCAGACTGATTGGGGATGGGAAGGTGAAGCGGCAGAGGGCTGTGCGGTCCGTCACAGTCATTTCTCCTCGAATGCTTGTCGTTAGATTCAGAGAGAAATAGCCTGGAGTGGCTTGCAGGCTGCTTGTCACAGAGGGCGTTGCGCGGACGGTTTTAGGGAAGATGCAGTTTTGATGTCGTCATCTGGACAGCAAAGTTGTTATAAGAGAGGGACTAGGTGCATCGTCAGTCTCGAGAGTGGTTCGAAACGGGCTGGCTGGCGGTACGCACAGTCGCCTAGATTTGAAGACTAAAACGGGGTTGATGTTAGCTTCGATTGCGTTTGTGCCATGCAGTAGTAGTGGGAAGACGTGTATCAGAATGAAGCTCATTTTATCCCCATTCTCAATGTCGGTGGGTCTCCAAGGGTGTTTATCATCTTATTACAACTCGTGAACATCGCACTGTACTGGTGAAACCCACCCCTTCAGTCCCGGAGTCATGCTATGGCCGAGATCCTGTGATGTTGGTAGGTTGCTCATCGTCCTAGGCAAATCCACCTTGAAAGTGGGGCTTGTTGACGTTCGCGACGGTCTATGCCATCCCGAAGGCCATTGTGGCACGTTTATTGTGCCTATGAAGGGCTCGACGAAGGAAACGATTTCGGCGCCGCTTTGCCCCAGGACAAACGGCAGACCTCCCGAGTCACGAAATCCTGGTGATTGCCACATCTGCAATTCAGGTAGATGCCGAGGGAAGCAGCAGATGAATATCGAGAAGAACACTGTAGCTGGTCTATGAGCAGGCACAGATGATGGAGGGCAAGCCACACTGCTGCAGGCATGGCGGGCCATGACACCCTGAGTCTTGGCCAGCATATCGGTTCACGACTGTATGCCTGAAGCTGCATGGAGTACAAAACTCTGCAGATGGGATAATGGAACCTTAGTGAGGAGACGCCAGTGGAGGAGAAAGGCTGCCCCAGTGGAATTGATCGGACGTTAGCGGATCGGCACGGTGCGTACGTGGGATTCATGCACGAAGTCCCGTCGTGCTTCCTTCCGGGACTCTTGTCGCGCTCAGGGCCGATCGATGTGTTATGGCGAAAAGGAAGAGGGCTGGCGGGATCCCAGGTAGCCATGTCAGAAAGACGCATTCAAAGTCGGCGCCTCCTTCCATGAAGAAGCAGAAGAAAAATACTGCAGCCCCTTTCAAGAAGCCAGAGCCAATCATCCCATTTCAGGTAGAAGACAGAATACTCCTAATTGGCGAGGGCGACTTCTCCTTCTCGAAGTCCATTGTCGAGGAGCACGGCTGCTACGATGTCACGGCCACTTGTCTGGATTCTAAGGAGCAGCTCTTGGAAAAGTATGATCCGCAAGGCGAGGAACATGTAAAATACCTAGAGGGCGAAGGACAGACCGTCCTGTATGCCGTGGATGCAACCAAGCTCGACTCCAACAAAGCTCTGAAATCAGCAAAAGGCCCGGGTTTCGACGTGATTATCTTCAACTTCCCACACGTCGGTGGCAAGTCTACAGATGTAAATCGCCAAGTCCGTTTTAACCAGGAGCTCCTTGTTCATTTCTTCAAGAGCGCTACAAATCTACTAGCATCTTCCGGGACCATTGTCGTGACGCTTTTTGAAGGCGAGCCGTATACTCTTTGGAACATTCGGGATCTGGGTCGACACTCCGGGCTGGAGGTGCAAAGGAGTTTTAAGTTCATGGCTGAAGCATATCCGGGCTACAGGCATGCCAGGACGCTGGGGAACTTGGAGGGAAATGGTGGATGGAAGGGCGAGGACAGGGAGGCGAGAAGCTATGTCTTCAAGGTCAAAGGCGCGGAGGGGAGGAAGGATAGGTTGAAGGCGATGGCGGAGGCAGATGAAAGGGGCAAAAGGAAGAGACGGGGGAGTAGCGAGGACGATAGTGAGGATGGTTGAGCTTTTGCAAGTGTAAGATCAACATGAAACTGTGTGCGTGCTTGCGCTATTCGCCCACCCGTCACGCGGTCTTCTCGGGTCATTGACGCTGCTCAGCGCTTTGGACTCCACATTCGGTGGAACAAGGACGGATACATTTGTGGCATTGACCACACTCCGGCAATGAGACTGGCAGATGCCTGGGCTCCATTCCTGTCCAAGCTGATCAATTCATGCCGCTAGTATTGCGAGAGCCTCATGTGGAATCTTCGAAGTTTGCGAAATGGCTCAGCGATCGCTTCTGCGCAAAAGACGGGGTCACGCTGGACAGGAACGGCGACACAGTCTATGAGACCATTGCTGGACCTGCCCTGGTTTGATGCTCGAAACATCGATAGCCGCCGGTTGCCAACGAATCTGTCCAAAGAGTGCGGCGAGAATAGATGGAAGTTCTGGACCGTTGGAGTGAATGACTCCTTCGTCAGAGGCGTTATAAGAAGTTATGTAACAGCTTCAGGCTCTTGTTCATTGGATCTCGGCATCCTGGTCTATGCGACGCACCCTAATATCATGATCCGCGAAGCATATTCGGGCGCTCCAGCAGCGACATCCTGCCTGCTAGATCGTACATGGGACCAGGACTTGAGCCTTGTTCAGTGTCGGAGTCGCGGCGATGCTGCGATCGAATCCTTCATCAAGACTCTCACGGCTGAGTAGCTTAACTGCGGCACCTCGGTCGACGGACTTGTGGAAGAACGCAACTGCGAAAGGTGCTACGACCTTTATGGCAAAGGCCGAGTGCTAAAAAAAACTTATGCTGGCTTGAAGCTGGTCGGGCGCATCTAAGCCTCTTTCTTTAGCAAAAGCTCTTAAGTAGCTACAACATGCCGCCCTATATCCTAGTCCTTTAAGCCTCTTTGCAACGTCTTGTCTGAAAAGTCAGGAAGATTAGCTTCATGTCTTAAAGCGCCTAAACTAAGACTTGATCCTTTAAAGCCATCATTCTCTGTTATGTCTTCTGCCCTGTCCTTTACCTCTTCATTAAGGTGAACTCTACGCCTATGACTACCTCGAGTTTCTTTGTTAAACAGCCTTCTTCTAACGTGCTCTAAAGAAAGCACATTAGGGATCCTTTAGTAGTCAATCTTGAAGCACTCTGCAATAAGCTCATTCTTACTATGTACTGTGTTCCCTGACTTCTTTTCATAGAAATCCAGAATCTCCCTGGCTCCCTTAATCTTTGCCTTTGATGGTGTGTTCAAATGGGGCCCTATTGTTGTGCAATAAGGATCAAAAGACCGTGTGTTTGCAGCTGGTTATTGAGAAGCCGAGGCCCGGAGGTTTCGCCGCTTTTTGACTTCGGGTCGATGGCATTTTCTGCAAGATCAGGTGGAAGGCTTTGCATCCAAAATTGAAAAGGGCCTTAGGGGTTCAAGATGCGCGCACCATGTTCACCAGGCCTTTGTCAGCATTTGTGATTGCTCAGAATTCGGTCAGAAGATCAGTAACAGAATTCGTCAACGATTTACGTGACATGCTAATTCATTCTTCCAGATCACAGATTAATAAGCAAAGCCCAGGGCGTGAAGCTTTTCGCGGTAGCCTTGGCAGGGCTTGGCACGACCGTTTCTTATCTGTGACCACTCTCACACTCTCACCCAGCCGTGCTGTCTCTCATTATCTGGCAGACGATTTTCACAAACTATCGAATCCGACTGGCACGCTGCAGGCATGCTGTATCTCTGCCACGGCATAGTCTCAGCGAAGCAAAAGATCGCCGTCTTGACATCGCCGAGGATGGGATATCCCTGTACATCTCCACGGCGGGTACATCTTCTGTCCCAAACGAGCAATGAGAACAGCCCGGTAGTCGGGACAGCATTGCAGAACCCAGTCTTTTTTGGTGAAGGCTCAACGCAGTCAACAGCGATTGGTCAGATAATGCTCCGTCCTTGCCTACTCCAGTAAAGGAAGGACGTCGCAGACGGCCTGAGGTGATCAAAGGCTGTCACTAGATTTTCCTGCCTTTCGCAAGCGTCAACAGGCAAGCATGGGCTTGTCCGGTTGGAAGGAGGCCGATAAGACGGTAGACTAAACATCTGTATAAACAGCGAAACGTCCAAAATCCTCAGTCATGCACACTTTGCCAATTTTCTTGATCGCTCGCCACCGGGAAACAGCTCCTGCTGCATAGCCACGATGCAGTCTCCCATCCATGTCATCGTCAATTGCTACACGCCTCCGCAGACAGTGGAATTATGTTCGCGAGCCGGCGTGGCAAAAGCCAGTATGTCAAGTTCTGATGAGCTGGACGTGGCGTATGACTGACTTGTATGCCAGACATGAGGCTCGATAAGATGTTCTTCAGCTCATTCATGGCTGGCTGTCTTCTGGCCTTTGCTTGTGCAGCTCTGCTCTCGACCAATACCGCTCCCTGGTACCAGCAGAACGCCCCGGGTTTGATTCGGACGATCGGCGCCTTGATCTTCCCCTTCGGACTCGTGACCATCGTTGTTACGGGCGCTGACCTCTGCACTGGTTCCTTCATGGTCAGTTATGGGTGAGGCGAGGTACTTTGCGTGACTGCTGACAGTAAGTATAGTACACTACCATCGCCTGTCTGCACCGCCGCCTTTCGCCTTTGAGAATGCTGATGCATTGGTTCGTGACCTTCTGGGGCAACCTTGCAGGCTCTCTGTTCGTCATGGCCATTATCATTGGCTACGGAGACGTATTCAGCTCGGCCGCATATCATGCTGAGGCCGAGGCCTTCGCCATGACAAAGGTCGTAACGCCACCATGGCACAGCATCTTCCTTAGGGGCATCGGTGCGAATTGGCTTGTCTGCCTGGCCTGTTTCCTGGCCTTTAGCGCAAGGGAGTATTTCAGCAAGGTCGTTGCAATCTGGTGGTACGCCAATAATGAGTATCGGGGTATCTGGGGCGTTAGCTGATCTCTTAAAATAGGCCTACGTTCGCCTTCGTTTGTCTGGGATTTGACCACGTCGTTGCAAACATGTTTTTCGTGCCAGTGGCCATCTTTTTGGGCGCCCCGAAGATCACCGTCGGATATTACAGTGAGTGACGAAGAATGATGGATCCTGGGAGAGTCTGCCGTGCTGACATGCCCGTGAAGTCTGGAAATCGATGATCCCGGCTCTTATTGGCAACATCATTGGTGGTGGCCTCTTCGTGGGTGTGGTCTACTGGTATCTTTATCTTACAGGCGAGAGCACACCGATTCTCATCGACGGTAACACTTTCGACGACGACAAAGGGCCGCTCGTGGGTGAGAGTGTCAATGGCTCTTCTGCTCACTCGACTAACGAGCCTGCCAAAACCGTTGAGCATATGGTCTGATCAGAGCCGAACCGCCTGTGCGCAGGCTGTGTTGCCTAATCCGGCAGCGAGCCGAACAAATCTCTGCAGAAAAGCCAGTAGCACTGTGCGGATATGATTGTAAATCGTGGGCCTGTACTAGACATTACCACACCGTCGTCAGTCGTGCCGAGAGTGAGCGATTCTGTGCGACAAAGACCCTTTCCCCTCCAGTTTCGTAGTGTTAACGATTCTGCCGTGCAGATCGCTGAATCCTCGCGCGTCGATCTTGGGCCATCGGACGCGCTTGCTTCGCTGTATATGTGTGTTTACCACAGAGGGCCAAACTCAACCACGGATCGCGCGGCTGTCGGTCCTTTGCCACAAGATAGATATTGGTTTAGCCTGAAATGCGACGGCTGCCTCCGCTTCGGACAGTACCTCTGCCTAGCTGGTCACGTGAATGTCATCGCTTGGAAAGGTAGCGAGTTTGCATAGAATGCGATGCAAGACTGGCTTGCAGAGTGCAGACTACTGCAGCGGCTGAAGGTGGAGTGGGGAGGATGTTGACTCGTGACTTTGTATACGCCATTTGTGACCACCTGCGCAATGACGCCTGCTCTGCCGTTGCTCTGGGGCACCCATGTCATGTCTGCTGCATCAGCAGGGGTCAGACGATTCGCAAAATCCGTGCAGTGTTGTAGCATTCATCTCTGCTCTGTACTACTACGACTGTGGCGTACCTAGGTACTTATGCATTCTTGGGGCTAAAACACAAGCCCATTCCCGAGCACGCATCGCCCAGAATCACAAGCACCGTCGCACTCAGAAACGACTTATGATCAAAGCCCCGTCAGCAGCGATCTCATCAACGCAGGTTTCCGCGCTCGCTTCTTATATATCATGTTGACATGATGTTCTTTGACAATGCTGGAAATCCGCCGCAACATAGCACGAATGAGGGCACCTTGTGCAGTCTGCGAGCACCATGCTGATGCTGCTGGCCAGGACTGCGAGGGCGAAGACGGGGAGGCGCATGATAGCTTGCTTTTCTTCGGGTGAGGAGATAGAGTAGTGTGGTTGCAAGCTTGTGCGCTTGGATAGTTGGGACAGCAGGTAGGTGACGATACCTATGGACGTTGTTCTCGCTGTGGGTGTAGAATTGTGCGAATGTTTCTCGCTGCAGTGGGAAACTGCGGTGATGTTCTATCGTTGAGCGGGCAAAAGGACCGAAAAGCGCATCAACGTATGCAAGAAGAGCTATGAGAGGTCAAGAAGTCTGATCATGGCTGCTCATTCTGAGACAGTCGAGATGGACTGAGCTCTCCATCCGCGGCAGATCGGGACGGATCAAGTGATGGCATTGAGGCAGACACGAAGATCGAGCTAATTCTGTCGACTCATTTGCCAGAAGTCTGAGGTTGATTCTCCAGGCTCAAGTTCGGCAGGCGTAACGCCGTGATTGCCAGTGGCGAAGGCCAGCTTGGCTGCATACCAGACAAGCTCGCAGGCTAACTCAGGGGGAATGGGTCTTCGCAGGTGTGAGGAAACAATGTGTGTACCAAATCACTTGGCAGATGCTCAACGCTGGGTAATCGTGCAGCCCGGAGAGAGGACATAACAGCAACCTTTGTGGACGGTCAAATGGGATGCTCATCTGGTGAAACCCGATTGTGACCGCTTCCTGCGGTTACGGTGGATATCTGCTACCTAAAATCCAGCGTGTCACTCTTCACCCATATGCAGTACAGACCGAAGATCTTAGCCGACCGCGAAGCCTTCGATGACTGATGCAGTTGAACCCAAGACTCCTGGAGCTGTTTGCTCTTGAGCTTGGATAAAGCTCGACGTAGAGCAGTTCCGACATCCTCTTCACAGCCAAGAAGGGGGCCGCTGCTCGACGAAACCCCTGCCAGGCATGCTTGATGTGTGTTGTTCATAGTCGACCGTTGACCCTCCTTCCGTGATCTGCACCGCGCCATCAATCATTGGGCCTCCGGGTAGCCCACCGGAAAGTCAGAATGCAATGCATATAGCTTACATCGCGCGCCAAAAGTGCACCAGCCATTCCAACGTATGTAGTACAAGAGCCGAAATCAAGGCGTCACCTCATCCACAACCCAAAGCTTTTAGTTCTACAAAAAGCCAACCAATGCCGACCAAATCCGTGCGTGCTGTGGTTCCTGGAGGTTGTCCAATGCCGAACGATGCTTCGCCGCCGTTGTTTTTGAGCGGAGTCCAGTGTAACGAATGATGTTCATGCTATAATAGAAATTGCATTACTTGCTCGACCTGCGCCTCTTGGCCTGCGCCGCGTTGAAGGACTTGAAATAGTCTTGCAGCTCCATATGTGCTTGCTGCGATATTCGCGCAGAAGCGGCACCGGAATCGCTGCTGGTCGATGCGAGCGATGTCCTCGAAGATGAGGGACTTAGTGCGCCATGTCGGTGTTGATCTTGGGATTGTGCCGTGAAGTATGATGTTGGTAGCCGATTGGCATGGCCCGGCAGCTGCGGGGCCGTTCTGGATGTGAAGGAGTGGGCATATTGGCTGGATGTTGACGACCAGGAAAGACGATCGCTATTTCGTTGTGAGATCGGTGATGCTGGCGGAGACGCTGTGGCTCGCTCCATGTCTGCCAATCTGCACGCTTGCGAGCAGTATGCACCAGTGGTGGAAGCCCGGTCGCAGGACAAGCAAAAGTCTTGGAAGCAATCCATTGCGATGGTGTGGAAGGCGGCTGTTGTGGGTGATGTGGTCTTTGGCTTGTGCAAGGTATGTTGTAGCAGAGAGGAATGGACATTCAGAAGGGTCGTCGCTTTATTGTTGTTGTCGCCCAATGCAGGGTGTGATTCATAGAGCGCACGGACTATGGCGTGCTCCGAAGTCAAGCAGTACCAAATAAGGCGTGGGTGTATGACACACAGAAGTGCTATGGCATGATATGTCGCGATGGGGAAGCTAGAGAATTAAGGAAGCAGCAAAGAAGGGCATGCTTGTACATAAAGTAGAGCTGGGAGCGGAGAGCAGACCTGACGGTAGGCGCTTGATCGTTGGCTGAGTGGTCCGCTGCTCTCGTCACTCATCAGGCACGAAGGCGCATGAAAAAGTGGGGTATGAGCTAGACAATGTGTATGAGTGGCTTGGTTGGCGTGCATGACCATCTGCACCTACACGTCCCTGTCAGAAACTGCAGCGAGCGGCCGAGCGTGGGGGCGTGCCGCGCGCGATTGAGCCTTGGCCTGCGACGCCCTCATGATCATGACTACCGCGTCTTTGATGATGCGAGCACTGACCTTGGCGGCACGTGCATGTGGATTACGCAAAAGGACAACAAAGATGATGGCGGGATGCTCCCGGTTCAGGGCAGCACAAGGCAGCAGACACGAGGTCGAGCCCGAGCAAATGGAGCGCTAAAGACGCAGGCGCCAAAGGCAAAGATTTTGCGTGTCCCAGTCTAGCCGCGCACGGCGACATCCACGTGCTAGTGGAAGGTGGAAGGGTGGTGATCCTGAGGCACTGTCTGAGACAGTCAATAATGATTATTTATGATATTAATGGATGACAGCTGAGGTTCCAGTCTCCCGTCAAGTCAAGGCTCAACAGTGTCATTGACGCGCTCGGCGTCACCCTCCGCAATCGGCCCAGGCCCCATCGTCTGCCTCAGGCGGCAGGCCAAATGTCATCATCACAACAATGAACCCTGGTGGCCTCGGACCGAGTGTCGGATGGCCCGGGATGCGACCACCGACGCACGTGACCAGCGATTCATGACGCGCTGATGATTGGCAGCGCATGACGAATCTCGATGAGAGCGAAGCGGCGATGCTGCAATCCACCACCTTCGTTCCGCATGAATCATGATTAATGAATGATCCAGGCGGCAATCTTCCAACGCTCAACCCTTTGCGCAATCCCCAAAACCCCGCCTGCTGCAGCGTCGCGAGCGGTTCGGGCCAGCGTGCATGTGTGGGTGTGGGCTTTCGCAAGCAAATCACGCACTTCGACTTGGCTGGGCTGTTCGCAGGGAACATGCTCTCGGGACGTTCGAACGAGTGGAGGCACGCTCTCGACTCTCATCACCTTCACAGGAGCCTCCTGGTACACAGCTGCGTCTTGCCGAGCGATCGACCACCATCGCCTAGCTGGTGCCTCAGGTTGCCACAGAGGACTAATGCATCCCTCAGGCTCGCGCGGCAAAGTCGCAGCTCCAGCAGCGGCTCGCGCACTCACTCACCGGCTCTTCGCTTTGAAGCATTGGTTCACGCAAAAAACAGCCAGGTTGTCACAGACCAGCCGACCTCTGGACCACCTCGCGGCGCCCCCACGCTACTGCGGGTCCCAATCAGCGGCTTAGCTGGACCGTGATATGAGACAAGGTATCGAATTCGGCAGCAGGCATGTAAGAGGTGCCGATTGCGCCCTCGACAAGGTATCCGGCAGTAGTAACGACTTGCCTCCAGCGTCGATCTGAGACAAGACCCTGTCAGACCCTGAGGCACGAAACATGGCATCGTCAAGACGACCTAACTGTGCTAGCAAGGTCCCAGGAGACATTATTTTCTTCGTGACACGACGCTGGCGGCCATGGAGCAATGATCATCTGTGAGCTGACGTTCAGAGCGGCCTCGTCATGTGCGACGCAAGCAATGCACTGGATCAAGGCCTTAAAGCAATTGAGCTCCAGCAGGGTGCGGCGATGCTCACGCAATCCCCACACTTCTGTGACAGCAGCCGTCCTGCGTACAGCCGCCTCTGTGCGTGATCACTGAATCAGAACTTCCAAGGATAGGTACCAGTTGGCTTGTACCTATTGCAGCTCGAGGCAATGCTTTCTGGCCACGTCGTTTGGCATTTTCCAGTGCGGATTTCTGGCAGGTTTCAGCTCACGACAGCGACAAAGCTTGCCAAATTGGCTCTGCGGCATCTCATACAAGTGTCCTAGCTTTGACTATGGGTTCCCTTAGAAGTACAATAATTGCGTTCCGCAGGCAGCCATAAGGTTAGGCATGTCTGTCGCACGGTGCGCTGATTACAGTCGGCATTGTGCAACCTGGCTCGTAAATAAGCTGCAGGTCGCCTAATGCGTATCTGCCTATCTGCTTTTGCCATCGGCACAGCGCAGGTCCGCAACGCCCCTGACAGCTCCCCATGGCTCAATGCAAGCCATTATGCTCGCATAGAGGCGGCATCCCGTCGGGCCAAGGGGGCCTCGAAGCACATTGCCCTTTGAATCCTGCCAAGCAAAGATTCCTCAGCAAAGCTCTGGCCGATAGTGGACCTCATGCCGCAGCAAGCATCAAGAGTCAAAGCTCATGAAGAGGCTATTATCGTTATTGCAAGTGCTACATGTCACTACGATAAGGTGCGCCTTCGAAACGACAACGCATCAGCCTCATCAGCATATGCGTGTCCTCGACGAGTAAGCTCTGCTCCTCCCGAGACAACGACGCATCACCTTCACCATGCGCGCATCCGCCTATTTATCCGGGCAATTAAATCCCTACACCAACGTCAGCAAAATATCTCCCACACAGCAGACAACAAAAGACTCGATCATCAAGACTCACATTGACACCCGAAAACACCGCCCCCAACAGCGGGTTAATCAATCTCGCGTTGCCCGTGTGCACCTTAAATAGCATCTCCGTCTGCTGGTGCTTATTCCTCGGATGACACGTGACCTTGAACTGGTCATGCCCAGTGCGCTCGAAATTGGCCACCAGCGCGTTCCCGGCGTTCTTGCAGGTCGCCTCGTCGTAGGCGACGCCAATCTCGATCGTGTAGTAGGCTCCAGAGCCGAGATCTTGCTCGGCGCGGCAGGATGTCGTGCCCTTGGTGACTTGTTTGTATTGGTAACTTCCAATTACGGAGGTGGGGAGCAGGGCTAGAGGGAAAAGGAAAAGGGACCTGGGCTTCATTTTGAGGTTTGTGTTGAGATGATTCCGGTTGGTTAGGTTGCAGCGAGCGAGGATGTTCGAACATGGGCAGAGGGTCGGTCACCGATTTGGCCATTTTGTCAACTACTACCGTCCTATTGAGCACCAGAAACGGGCCGTCAATAGCTTTGACGATTCATTGACTGCTCGACCACACAGACAAGGACGGGACAAAGGGTGACGTGGCTCTCAGCACTCGCTGGTGAAGCTGGACTTGTCAGGCGATCAATCGATTGTCCACGTACCCAAGAAATGGACGCGGCAACCAAGCGCTGGAGCAGCGTGGCCTGATGAGGCGCTGCATCTGTCCACAGCTCGCGGCCTTGTCAATACGACATTCGACATTCAAAAGTTGCCAGACGCATCCGCCGATGCAAAGTACATGGTGTCTCCAAGCTGCCCCGGTGACCAGCTGCCTCCGAAGCACTGGCGAGCGCGAAGCTCTCGCAACCCACCCGTCGGCCTCAAAGAGTGACATGCAGAACAGCATACTGCTTCTCCAGCATTGGCGCCGCAGGCCCGACAAAGGACATCCAAGCCCGGGTGATGGTGAAGCTCGCAAGGGCAGTCTCCCGTCGCCGAGCTCGGGAGCGCTTTATGTGCAGTTGACGAATGCAGTGCCTACGCAAGGCGCTTGGCGTGACTTCTTGGCCTTATGGCCTGCTACCTTGACTCGTTCGCGTGATGGTCGAGATGGCCGGCAGTGCTGCCCCGCGAACGTTGGCGGTAGCTGCTGCGATGTCGTCTGCACCGGCTGTGTGCGTGTCTACGTCTCCCTCTCAAGCACGAGCGGCAATCATAGCAACGAGCGTGACGAGTTCGGTGCTGGAGCTGCTTTCTGACTAGCTCCTACCGTCATGCGACCACCTTGCTCCTTTGTGAAATCCACCACCCCAGAGATCGTGGAATGCCCAGCGCAATTTGAAGTGGCGATGACGAATCGAAGATTGTGTGATCCGGACGGCAGAAGTCCTCGTGGTGGATGGAGGTGGTGGACTCAGGTGGCGTCATCTTGTCCCATGACGTCCAGCTCCTCATGACGGGCTGTCAGGTGAACAAAAGCGAAGGGCCATCGGACGGCGGGCTGGGACAATTGACCTCATCGGGCCGGCTACACTGAACTTCACATCTTTAAGCAGGGCTTATACACCATCACAGCTGCTGCCTCGTCTCCCCCCTCCCCATCCCCACCGCCTCCTTCGCTTCCCTCAGTTCCTTCTTCGTGAGCCCCAAGCTCCCCGCATACTCGTCAAACGCCAACAACACCTCCCTCAACGACTCGCTCAGTACACTCAATGTCTCCTTCACCTCCTCCACCTGCTCCCTCTTCGCCTCGCTAAATTCAACATCCGTCCAATTGGGCTTCACTTCTGCAACAAACTTTCTAATAACGACGATAGTATTCGTGAGCGTGCGCACAATGACGGGAATGTCTTTGGCAACCTGCCCATAATCATCTTCCTTCAAACTCAGCGTGGCGAGTGCAGTGAGCGACTTGACAGCATGGATAATAGTCGTCTTCGCGCTGAATGGTGCGCCGAACACGACAGCATTGGCTCGCGCGGCGAATGTCTGCCGGAATGGAACACCCGCCCACGTTTTGAGGAACGCCTGCATCCTACTCTCCGTCGCCTCGCCCAAACCCTGCTTACTCCACGCCTCCCTCCCGCCGGTCCTGCTCTCCGTCCACTCGATCGCTTTCCTCGCCGTTGGCATTAGCGGGCTTCCTTGGCCGGGACTCTGCCCGAAGCTCTTGGCGACATTACCAATGGTGTGCATCGCGTCGGAACGCGATCCTCGAACGAAGACGTCCTCACCGTCTAGCGGCTGGCGGTCTGCAATTCTGGGTAGCCGGTAGTCGTCCGGCTTGCCGTGCGCGATCAGGTTCTCATGCATTCTCTTGGCGGACTCTGCTTCTGCGGCTCTCTTCTGGTACTCGGCGGGATCTTGCACTTTCTTGATGCGCGCCGAGACGTTCTCAATTTCTGCAAGGCATCGCTTCGATACCTGTGACCAGGTGCTCGCGGGCTGTCTGTCGACCTCGGTGTAGATCGTTCTTCTTCGCGGTTGGTAAGCGTTGTTTGTGCAGATCAAGTAGAGTTCCCAAAACGCGAAGGTCTTCGGTGTGTCGCGCTTAGCGAGGAGACCTCTGGCGAGACTGCCATTCGGGTCCATGGACTTTGAGAGGATAGTGCCGCTCGCATCCTTGACTTCACTGGTCAGGGGCTGGCCCTTCTTGAGGGGTGGTTGTGTGACGTAGAGAGTGAAGACCGTGTTGCTCAGATGCCAGAGCATCAAAAGCAAGAAGATGGAGGTGGTTGTCTGGGTCATCAACGTACGAAGATTGAGCAGGCCTGGCGGTGTCTCGTCGTGTTGCAGGTTTCGATGAAGCGTCGATGCGAGCGAGTATGCCCACGGCCAGAAGATCCTCCTCGGCACGGCAAAGTAGAAGACTGTGCCAAATACGGTCCCGGCGATTGTGGTGTTGAACGCAAAAGATGCCATGCTACTCAGTCCCTGTCCCAATCTCTCGATTGGCGTCCTCCATGTTATTGCCTGTGTCACATCCACGTCTTCGATCGGCAGCCGGTCAACATCCTTGGCCAAATGCCAGAGTGCCTGCCACATTGCAATCACGATCAACATGGTCCGCAAGTAGAAGCTGTTCTCATTCACCCTCGCCCTTTCCCATTCTCTTCCCACGTCGATCCAGCTTAGCCCAGCCTGCGGACCCTTGCTCCACACGACCATCTCCCCAAACACCCACGCACTGAGTCCATACCACATGAATGTCGCCAAGGTCTTGCCCATCCTTGCAGTCAAGAGGAAGACTACCGTCTCGGCTTCGCTCACCATCATTCTCTTGCCGACATGCATGTTCATGATCCGCACAATGAAGACCATGAGCGGGACCATGAGTAATATGAGGGTCCGTAGACTGGTGAAGGAGAACAGCGGGAACCATGACCAGAAATAGCCAGCGCCATTGCCGTAGCCAAGCAAGACGGCGGTGGCCCAGCAGAAGAAGCTGAGGACGAGGGCAGAGTGGGTGAAGCGGCGGTGGAGGGCGGGTGTGAGGAAGTCTTTGTAGGGTCGCGCGGGCGGTCTCGAGTCTGTTGTCGGCGGTGACAGCGTAGGATGAGCGAAGAGAGCGCGGTTCGACATGGTTGTTGTGGTGGTTGCCATGCAGAAGGAAAGAGTTGCACAATTCGGGGTGGGAGAATGTTTCAGCGCATGCCGAGTATGTGTAACATTCAAATGAGTGACAAGAAGAGCTGTTCAGCCAGAGGGGTCAAGGCAATGTTTTTGTGACGAAAGTTGCGCGCTGTCACATGCAGCTTCTACATTTGATGCATGTCTGGTACATGTAAACAGTCTCGGCGAGAGGGGCAACCAATTATCCGATGGCGACAAGCTCCCATCTCCTCAACTGCCGCCTTGGGACTCACACCCTCGACAAGAGTGCGTTAACCACAATGTCCTTCCAAGACTCGTCCAACCTCGAATCGCAGCCAACCACCTGGCGCCGACAAGACGACCCGCAATACGCCGACGACCCAGAATTCCAACAATACACCCGACACCTCTCCGACAAGCTCTTCTCCCTCACCGCCAACATCTCCAAACTCTCCTCCCAAATCGCCCTCCTTGGCACCCGCCGCGAAACCGAGCGCGTCCGCGAACGCGTGCAGTCCCTCCTCGAAGACACCGGCTCCGGCTTCAAGGAGATCGGCGAAGGACTCAAAAAGGTGCAAGCCTGGCACGACCTCGGCCCCAGCCAGAAATACACCCAGAACAAACTCGCCCAAGAATTCCGCGCCAGCCTCAATGAGTTCCAGAGTCTGCAGCGCCAAGCGCTAGAGAAACAGCGGGCGAGCGCATCGGCTGCGAAAGCTGCGCTGGATCAGGAGGAGCACCCCGCAACGACAGATGAGGGACAGAGCACGCAGCAGCAGGTGTTACAGCAGCAGGAGCCGAGGCTGGCGAACCAGGACGAGGTGGATTTTCAGGAGCAGTTGATTGTGGAGCGGGAGAGTGAGATCAGGAATATTGAGCAGAGTGTGGGCGAGCTGAATGAGTTGTTTCGGGATGTCGCGCATATGGTGCATGAGCAGGGCACGTCGCTGGATATCATTGAGGAGAATGTGGTGCAGACGAGGGATGATACGAGGAATGCCGATCAGCAGTTGAGGACCGCCGCGAGGCATCAGAAGAGTGCGAGGGGCAAGGCGTGTTGTTTGTTGGTGATTTTGGTCGTGGTGTTGACGATTATCATTTTGGCGGCGGTGTTGGGGTGAGATGGCTTGTTTCCGGAGGATTCTTGCATGGGAGTGGCGGTGTTTGATTTGCACTATGTATATCGGTATGGACGCATTGATACCCCAGCGCTCCCGAGCGTGGCAATGCAGCGCCGTTGCGCTGATTCCATCATCAAGGGGAACACGACAGCGTGCTGGGATGCTTTGAATTCGACGGCGAGGCTGAACCATTCTTTCAGAGCGGAGTTCTTCGGCATGGAAGTGCTATAGCCTGTCTTGTCATTTTGACAGACTGCGGATCCGGCTTCTGTCAATGGGGATGGATTGGACTTGGCAGTCTGAGAGGGTATTGCGCAAGGTGCACGGGCTTCCTAGGCCCACGAAGCTGAACTCGATGGTGACCCTCTTCTCGCTCTCTTCGTGGACGTATGGGAAAACACTTATCTAAGACGGATTGGAGGGTTAAGACGGGGCTAGGGATGTTCGCGCGTACCTGTAATTTGCCTGCGAGGCAGCCGAAGCCTTTGGTGGTATCTTCGAGATTGCTGAAACCTTCCAAGGCAGCCTCGGGCTTTCTGGGGCCGAGATCGTTAGACATCTTGTGTGAATTGGTTTGGCTGAGATTCGGGGCGTGTCGCGTTGCAGGGCAAAGCCACAGGCCTTTACGCGAGCAGTACATATCTGACTTTGCGCTAGTGAGGGCGTTTTAGGAAGGAGCGATCTGAGCATGTGCGCACGCTGTATCTTCTCGATACCCCACCGGAACGCAAAGCATGTAGCGCTTGCAGAGTCTTGCACGCACGAGGGCCTCTTCATTATGGCTTGAAGCACGCGCCGACTTCTTACGCATACAGCTACCATCCAGTGCCCCTCGAACCGCGGTGGGAAGCGACCGGAGCCCTGACTTGCGTATCACTTGAGCGTGCCCACGATGGCATATGTCGCAAATTTTGATAGCTTCCGAATGTGCCCCAGCGCCCCCCGGTGGCGCGGGCAGATGGAGGTTCGCGCTTGGCTCCCGAGCGAGCATCGTGCACCCGAGTGGGCAGTCACAGGACGAGGCAGGGGAAGACATGGCGAAGTGACGGAGGTCTGTGGGACAAGGACTGGAACCCAAAGGTCCAAGAAAGTACGTGGCAAGCGAGGATGCTTGGAGGCCAGTAATGCGCTCCAAAGCAGAGACAGGTGTAGTGCAAAACTCATATACCCAACGTCGCCTGGCGCGCCCCCCTCCTCTCCTCTACCACGTCCCATCCCCTACAACCTGCGGATACCTCGTCGTCGAATTGCGATCCACAAACATATAATTCCTAATTACCGCACTCCCATTCTGAATCGCACCGATCTGATCATCCGTGCACGTTCCATTGACATCCAACAAATAACACACCTGCAAAATCCCCTTCCAACTCTCATCCACCTGATTCATGACCCTCGAAATATTCGCCAACCCCTTCGATCCATAAATCTCCTGTTCTCCGGAAGGAAGCGTAGACACCGTCCCCGTCGCAACGTCCTTATCATTGATAATCCGCATGACGACTTTCTGCACGGTTTCCGGCTGCTCGCCCGAGACACCGTGGCCCGCTTCATAGATGCGGGAGAAAGACAGGTTGCCGTGTTGCCGGACTTGGCCGCCGATGTACGAGTCGTTGGTGACGATTTGGGTGTAGCCAGCAGAGTGGAAGTGGGAAGTGTAGGTGTAGTTGATTGCTAGACTCAGGGCTTCTGCGCCGACCCAGTTCTGCCCAGCATTAGCATCAGCATGCGCACCGAGATTGGTTTAGGAAGGACGACTTACGCAAAGCATATCCTTATCTCCATACACAAAAGCGACCTTCACCCCCCTCTCCAATAGATATGCAAACTTCTGCACCCACCCCGGCCTCGCAAAATCCCCCTCTCGCCTATTCGCTTCAGTGACCGACGCACTCCCAGCCGTAAAATTCACCGCCATCCCCAGCCCCTCCTGCACCCACTCCCGCTGCAAGTATGCACGACTAAACGGCGGCCCCCGACTCAACTGCGCCGGAACGGTAATATCGTAAAAACTCAAATTACTCCTCCCCCACAACCCCTGCACCCTCCTATCGCAGTACTGACCTGCTTCATTGCAAATGTGATTCACGCTCTCGTTCACCCCAACGGCGAGAGGATCGTAGAGGTCCGAGAGGTTCCCGCACTGATACGCTTGGTCGAGGCAGCCGTCGGGTTTGTTCAGATTATGCCACATTTCGTCTATGGTGGACTGATTCACGCCGGTGACGTTGTAAGTGTTGTGGGCGGCGAGGACGGGGTAGGAGAACCAAGAGCCTGGAAGGTCGATGCAGCCGTTTTCTATGATCAAGGCATTCAAAGGAAGGATGGCAGTTTCGCCCGAGATGTTCCAGGTGGAATTCTTGATCTTTTCGTTCTGCGAGGCGAAGAAATCAAATATTGCGGGTGCGTATTTGCCGGCGTAGGAGACGCCCGAGAGGCTGAGGGATTTTGTTTTCTGCTCCGGGAATTCTTGATACCAGGCTTGGAAGAAATGCCAGGCGGCGTAGGCGCCCTGAATGGAGCCGGCGGAGGTTTTGTAGGTGTCTGTGCTGGCCCAGGTGCCGACTTGGAGGGTAGTGTTTTGGCTGGAGATCCCGGTTGTGGCGTTGAGAAGGTCGACGTTGCCGTTGATGAGGTTGTAGCTGATGTTTTGCATGGTGTCGTAGGAGAGGCCGACTTGGACGGGTTGATCGAAGTAGATGAGGTTGGCTTCGTTGTTCCACGACCATGTATTCAGATAGGTGGAATTGGCGTCTGGGTGTACTTTGCAGGGGCCGTTGTAGCCGACGGCGTTCCCGGTGGATGAGGCACCAGGTCCGCCGTTGATCCAGATGATGGTTGGGTCGTTTGCTGGGTCTTTTCTTGATTCGATATACCTGGACGTGGCGAGAAGAAGGGTCAGTCGGTGTGTCGCTCGGTGACGACACCATAACTCGAGCAGCGGAAGTGCCAATTCATCGGACCATTGAGTCGATAGACTGTCGACCGGCTGTGAAAGCCGCTGCGACGCTTCGAATCGCCTCAGACAGTCACAGTCAAGGGTCATGATCCTCAAGGGCCAGACCCATCAGACAATGCGGTGATCTTTTGTAAAGGTGCAGACATTGCCCTGCTTACCAGAAAAACGTGTTGATCGGCCATGACTGATTCTTCGTCCCAAGATCCACCAACGCATATGGCGGAATATGCACATACCCCGACCACGATCGAACACCAGGAGTCGTTTCGCACAAGGCACCCTACCACCCCATCAGCAAAAGACCCACCCCTCAACCCCATCTACCCACCAACACGCACAGGAACTTCCTTATAACTAATCGTAACATTATTACCAAACTTCGACCGGATCACCTTATCCCATTCCGGCGGCTTCGGAAACTGCGCAGCCGCTCGCGTCAGCCATGTCGATACAGCGAGCCATACCACCAGCATCATGAATAGCGAAGGTCAGATTTCTGCTTGCGACTCGAAACATAGAAGAATGCAGCAACCGAGTCTGGCACCCAAGGGACTTATTAATCTTGCCATGCCCAGCACAGTCGTCTGATGGACGAGACGACCGGCACCGAAGCCCCGTCTCTGAAGATCTTGGCCAAGCTGTGTGAAATTAAGCCCGCATGAGCATGAACTCGGTTTCCCGCATCTTTGAGGCTGCAAGAGAGCATCGAGGAGTGCGGCTTATGCGAGGATGTCCCAGTCAGAACGCGTTCTTGGCCTTGCGAACGACTCGTGCTTTTCCGGAGAAAGAGTACTTTTGTGTCCGTCTGTTTCTTGGCATATTCGAGACCAGGTACGCCAGCCCAGGCAGTCAGGCGATCTGGTTTTCGGTATGATGTTGCGGGATGGTCCTTGCCAGAGTGTTGCTTGTGAAGAGCACAAGACTGCACGAAGACGGCAAGTGGTGCCAGCGACGCTGCCAAGACGGCAGCCGCATGTTCGCTGCCCAGCAGAATTTGACCAGTCGCAGGATGCAGCAGGGATGTACGTACTCGCCTTGTTGTCTGTCAAGGCAGACAAGGCCTGGTAGAAATGCTGTGTATTGATCCATACGATCTCCACATAAACACATGACACGTACGACGTGAACTCCGCAGCTCATGCTCAGCAAACCCAAAAGTATACAAATCCGTCCGAATGCATGCATCAAATGCAAAAGACTGTCCCACCCGTGTGCTGAAACACCTAGCGCGCACATGATATATCGGCACGATGTCACATCCCTATGCGCCAGTCTCCCTCACGATCTGCGCATACCACATCTCATGCGCCGCCAGATCGACACTCCTCACCTTCTCCAAGGTCTCCACAATGCCCGTAACTGGTGTCATCATCTCGCCCAGGCCAATGCCGGTCAAAGTTTCCAGAGCAGAACTCGTAGCTCTGACGCGCTCGGAAGACGTACTCGCGCTGAGACGGTTAAGGATATGTGTTCGGAGTCTTTGAGACAGAACTTTCAACACAGGATCTGTAAAGCGACCAGACGCAGCCTGAGCAAAGAAGCGTGCAATGGCGCCCGAAAGCTGCTGCTTAGTGGAAGGCGGCAGATTGTGCGCGGTATCCAGGACGCTGAACGCCTTTGCTGACGTCGGTACGTCTGCTGTGTTCTCTTCGAACGACTCGCTGCTTAGTAGGTGCCAAAGGCGGTTTGCCTCGGTTTTCCACTGCGCTCGAACGTCACGCTTGAGAAGGTTCTTCGCTGTGAGAAGAGTAGCGCCGATAACAGCAATGCGTATAGTTTGCTGGCGCATTGTCTGGAAGCGCTCAGTGTCCATTGATAGCGTTTCCGGTACAGATTCGAGCGCAAGCGGGTCTTGGCTGGTAGCCAGGTCAGCCAGACCGCGGGCATACACTTTCTCGCGAGTAGGCCTGTCCAGCCGCAAGCCGGAAGGATCTCTTCGGTCGGCCTCGGCGGTTAGTAGGTCAAGCGATGATTTGTACCACTGCCTCGTCTGCTCTAACGTGATGCGTCCAGCGTTGAGGTCTGCCGCGAACGCTCTGGCCTCGTAGCCAGGTGCCTCTTTGACCAATGTTGGTGCCGCGTTCATCAGCATGAAATTGGTGTAGTCTAGCGACAGCAGGTCCACAGTCCTTAGGAGCTTGAACAACTTGTTGATCATAGAATTCAGCTGCGACTCATTGTGCTGAGCGTCAGCTCGGAGCGCCTGAGCCACATCTGCGATCTCTTCATCTCTGAAAGGTGCACAGAGCTTTGGCAGGACACTGGCCATGAATTCAAAGAACGTCTCATACGAGAAGACGCTGGCTTGGCATTGACGATTGATGTTGTCAAGGTCAAGAGCTTCGCTGATCAAGGTGTGAAGGCTGTTCCCAGCTTTCAGCATCCGCAGCAACTTCTCGCGAATGTTCTCTGCAGCCGCGACAGTCCAAAGGGCACCATCGCCCCCTTCAAAGCCTTCTTGCATGGCGACACATATGCTGCGATAAAGGTCGGCCCGGAGTGCCGACTTCTCCTTACTATCGGCCAAGCGGTAGTCTTTGTCGATGGCAAGCTCGTGCGTCAGGATTCTGTTGCTCGGCATCGGCGTGAAAAGCTTGCGTGTGATCTCAGCACTGCTTTGCTCGCCAAAGGCTGGGAGCGCCTCCCCAGCCTGTGCCAAAGGGACAGACGATTCGACAACTACGGCAGACTGCTCGGCAGATGCAGAAGAGACAATCTCGAGACCTCTTGGTCGCACCTCGGCGGCCTTGCGCCTTTTCGTCTTTTGCCTCCTCGTTTCACGTGCCTCATCGATTGCCTTCTTGATCATGGCGTTTGCTTTCTCGATCCCGACGAGTCGCTTGATCCGTGCCAGGAGCATGATTTGGTTGTCACGGATGCCAGTACGGTAGTCGCTAGCCACCTCGCCGCGGCTGTCGTTCTTGACCGTCTGCCAAATAGCATCAAGCTCAACGAAAGACGCGACCATGCCTTCGATCAACACACTGGAGTCTTCCATTCTCCATGCAGCGAATGCAGAAGTGTAAGACGAGTACGACTGAGATAAGGTCTCCTGTTGGGTGGGTTCTGCTACGTAGTCATTCCAGGGCGCGAGTCGACCCATGGTATTCTGGAAGTTGGTCAAAAGATCAGTCGACTTTGCGAGCAGGTCTTGCTCCACGGACCCTTGCATGTTGGAGAAGACGAACTCAGGATGCTTCTTCGCCATGAAAGCGCTCAAGAACGTCTTCGAATTCAGAGCTGCGTGTTCGTCGTTGGCATTTTGGAGTCCGAGGTGAGTGAGGAGAGATGTGGCCTTGGCAACGTTTGCAGGATGTGCCAGGAGCTTTGTCATTTGGTCAAAGTCGCCACTCTGGTGCATCTCGGTTTCGAAGTGCTGAAATGCATTGATGATCGCGCGCCTCCTAGATAGCCGCCACGCGCGCTGAATGCGCCTAGCAGCTGTCTCATCATCGAGCTTCTCGTCTTCGATATCCAGCTCATCAAGGATGGCCTGCTCCTCGGCATCATCGCTGACTTCCTCTACGACGGCGAGCTTCTTCTCGGTGCTGTCCGCACGCCTTGCACGCCTCTCCTGCAGATTCCGCTGATAGTCTTGACGCCTCCGTTCTGCCTCGGCGTGCTTCTCTTCCATTTCCATGCGAACTCTTGTCTCCTCCGCCAACTTCCGCTCCTTCACCTCCTCGGCAATGCGCTTGGCGCGCGCAACTTCTTCGGCGCATGCTGCCGCGACCTTGGCCAAGTACTTCTCCTTTGCTATTTGCGCAGCAAGCGCCCGCTCTTCGATGCTGCTGGTGTTGCCTCTAGGAGCCGCCTTTGCCACGGCGGCGCGCAAACGGACTTGCTCAGCATGTAAGGCGCGATCGGCGAGGCGGTCTTTGCGGGACTGAATGATCGACGCGCGACGCAGGTGCTGCGCGATATGCGTGCTATGACAGCCCACGCTCGAGCCACGCCTAGAGATCGAGGAGGCACGTGAGTGGACCGAGGACATGCTGTTGCGTCGTGAAGAAGCCGCCGAGGACTTCCGCCTGGCGTTCACACGGTTGCGATATAAGCGGGCGGCGAGGTGGGCGGGCGGCGCGAACACCTCGTTGCCTGGATCTTCGTGCTCCATCTTGACCGACTCCATACGCGCTGCAGTGTCTTTCAGCTCCATAGTGTCCTGCGTCTCGACAGGATCCATCTGCATCTCGACAGCATC
Organism: Teratosphaeria epicoccoides; assembly: GCA_021401465.1. Classification (NCBI taxonomy): domain Eukaryota; kingdom Fungi; phylum Ascomycota; class Dothideomycetes; order Mycosphaerellales; family Teratosphaeriaceae; genus Teratosphaeria; species Teratosphaeria epicoccoides. Next base: position 42,010 of record JADDMT010000107.1, read on the forward strand.
CATCTGCATCTCGAGTGCGTCAGGCGCGCCCATGTTGCATTCCCCGGACGCCATACTCGGATGCGATTGTGCCAATAATGATGGGATGTATTGATGGTGACCAGGTGGCTGCTGGGGCCCCAGGGATCGGACATAGGTACGGATACTGTGACGGGAGCGATAGAAGGAACGTGGCTGGGTAGGTGGGAGGATGACGAAGTCGGGCGTGGACCGTGGTTCACATGCCGCAAGGCGTATGGGGGATCGCTCGTGCCCGGATCTGCAACCACATTATTATCGAAGCTTCGGACTGTGCATGACTAAGGTAGGTCGATTGCTGTTGCTTCTGCTATGACAGCCCCCTTGGCCTCGACTCGACGCCGGACCCGCTGTATCACCACGCGTTTCTATCTTCGACCGTCATGATCCACCCAGCGCATATACTTCTGGGCTGCATGCGGCAACGTGCGGCGTACATACATACCTTGCACTCTTAAGATTCAGCCACGTGTCATGTACCTCCGAGAAATCCATGATTCATGCTCCATGTTCCATGATTCATGATTCATGATATCCCTTCCCCCCAAATGCATTCAAATTGTTCTTTCTGGACGACTTCGTACAAGGGGTACTTCTTTCTATGCCCCCTTTGGTATGTAAGCGGGACACCAGGTATGCAGATCCACAATGTTGCCAAGAACACGAACACAACCATTGAATCTTGCGTGCTCTTGAGTGTCTTGTGATTGTAGGTCTCGTTGATCGACTGACGGCTTCATTCATCTTCTTCATACAGTAGTACTCACGTCCAGACACATGTAGCAAATAGCATGCTGCACCCGCGCGATGCCTCTTTGACGCCAACATCAACCATGCATCGTACCATCGCTCCCTGTCAGACGCCCAGGAACCAGCTCCTTCATCGGATTGGCATTGCTCGCACAAGAGAACGCCGCTCGCGTCTCGGGACTGTTACTGAGCGCGATAGCGCTGCCATAGATGCCGAGCACAGACTAGCTCTGGTCAGCCGAGATCTCAACATGGGTCGAAGCAGTACACTCACGATCGCCAGACTCATCAAAACCAAGAGCACATTACACCACACCAACGCTGCATTCCGCAGTATGCGCAGAATACAAGAATCTCGCACGTCCCTCCTCTCGTTCCATTCCATCCACAGCCAGAACATAGCGGGCAAACCTAAGCCAAACCACGTGCCGAAAAGTGCACCGATCAAAGCCAACAAGTTGCCAAAATCCGGCATGACAGATGCGATGATCCACGCAATCATGTAAAGCGCCGCAAGAATCCCAACCCAAGAACCAGACCCGCGCCAGCTACGCTCCTCCATGACGCCAGGGCTCTTGCGCCAAACGTGCTTGTACGTCGACTTTGCACAGACAAGGGCCGCAATGACACCAGCCACGACAATCGTCGGGGTCGCAATCCCGTACGCGATCTTACTGACGATGGTACTGGCTGAGCCGAGAGCAGGAGCCGCGACGTTCTGGCCTGCGTAGGCGTAGATGACGGCAGCAACCAGGACATAGAAGCTCGTAGTGCCTACCCCGACCATGGCGAGCGACTTGGAGAAGTCGTGAGGTTGCTTCATCTCGTCGAGAATCGATGGATAGGCAATGTGGCCACTGTAGGCCAGGATCATGGCGCTGACGGCTCTGGCGGCTTCGGGAAAGTCTGCAAGTCTGGAGGGCAGAACGGCGAAGGTGTTGCCGTAGCCTTTAGCGTCGATGCCGATGCCGATCATGGCTATGGTTGTGGCTGTCGCTATGGAGCCGCAGGCTTTTCCGTGGCGAGTCAGTCAAATCCCGTTCTATGAAATTTCGCGGGTCTCCCTTACACAATATCGAAATCCACGAATTCGCCTCATACGTTCGCGGCAGTGTCGCAATGAAGCACACAGTCGCCCCGACTACAGTAAACACAACGGTGCAAGTGCCATGATCCGTCAGCGTATTCAGCTCGATGGCAAACGTGACGATGTGAGCTGCTACAATGAAGATCTGTAGCAGCGTCTGCGATACCTCCCCGACCACTCGACCAGGCAATCCGCACATGAGCGCTAGGCCGTCAGCGAAGGAGGTGAATTCCGCATCGTGCTGCCGTTTCATCCGGTAGACGGAGTACCCGTTATACCAGGAACAAAATCCCAAGAACACGATCAAGACGATGCCCGGAACGAAACCCATGGTGGCGAGGGAGGACGGCAGAGACAGGATGCCAAGGCTTATGGTTTCTGCGATCATCACTGTTGCCATGTGAGCACCGCTACCAGTAGTTCGGTCGCACGCGACACATACCTATCCCAGCATGCCACCAGTGCATCGTCTTGTAATGCACTCTATTTTCATCTTGCACATCTTGCACATCGCCCTCTTGCTCTTCCCCAGAAGCAGATTGCGATTCCACGTCGACGTTGACAATGCGCTTTTTCAGCCCTTTCTCTGACTGCTCTCCGCTGCTTCCGTTGCTGCTTGCGCGTCGCGACCTGAAGCTATTTTTCAGGCTTGACATCACACTGCCTTTCCTGCTTCCGTTGGGCTGTGATGGTGTCGGAGGTGCGACCGTGCCTGGCTGAATACCATCCAGAGTGTTTGCCCCCGAAGCAGCATCGCTGTATGGATGCTGATTACCACGCGACGCCAGATCGATGTGGTCGGCAGGGGTTTTGGATGCTACCAAAGCTGGAGCAGTGGGAAGGTGGACATTCGTCGCTTCTGCAATGAGGTTGTCTTCGAATGGCGGCCTTTTCGCACGATCTCGATTCTTTGGCACAATGAATTGTTGCTCGCTGGCTGGAGCGTCTGAAGACATGACTACAGAGACACAAAACAGTAGAGCTGGTGGGGCGAATGTACGCAGGCCGAAGTGGTGATGAAGGAGGAAAGGAGAGATGCAGAGGAGCTACTCACATAGCGAAATCGGGCAAGGCGAGGGCATGCTCACGAGGGCAAGGCCAACTGCTTATGAAGTAGCGCCCTGATTCGGTCGCAGTGCTAGATAAGAGCCAGGCTGCTGGGAGAGGAGCAGAGGTCATGATGCAAAGCGGAATGGCCAGGAGAGGGCACAACTTCTCTGGGACACCTCAGGCGGAATCCTAGCAGGAGCTGGGACCCAACGCCACTCGAAGACCTCGCCGTCTGGGGGCCGCATAGGTGTCTGCGCGAGCTACGCAGGCCTGAGACTTTTCACACGGTCCTTGTGGTGCCAAAAGGCAGCGTGGAGCCCCGCAGTCCACGAGAGATGTCAAAGTGTCCGTTGAAGCGCGTCCAATACGGCCAAGGGTATTGATAAGAGTCGCGTCCCAAGAAGGGTGCTCACACCGCGATGGGCAGGTAATCGTGACCAAATCTACATGTGAGAGCGCGCTCCAAATCCAACATGTGGGATGCCAGCCAGGACGCAAGCGGTGGTGAAGGTATTCGCCATGTGGAGAGCTCGTTGAAATGCATCTTGCTACCTACTCTAGGTCGGGTGAGACCTTTGAATTCGTCGCGAACAATATGCGCTACCAGCGAACGATGCGCTGTGAACATCGATGACATTATTGATATAATATCTGGGAGAAGAGAAGAAGACTTGAGAGGTGAGAGGGATTGTATCTTGAAAGGCACCGATCGGCTGCATATCCGGCGCGCGCCGACGCCACAGCCCAAGTCTCCCGCTCGAGCTCTGCGACTCCAGGAAGCTCTGAGTCTGCGACCGAAGGGGAAAGAGGAGTGGCTGGGGAATCAATGTGGTCGCACACTGCTCTCAACTCAAGGCAACTCAATCTCCTGAACAACCTGTTTCCTTCTATACTCCGTGTCCGTAGAGGTGTATACCACAAAGTGCATTTGCGCCTCAACGTGATCGCAGAGGAACGTAGAGTGACCTGAGAAATCGAGATGGTTGAGCTTCGGAAGGTATGGATAGCTATCCCGTCCATGACCAATGGCTCGTTCGTGATGCTAAGAAGCCTGCCGTAGCGTGCCGCCCCTCCACCGCCAGCACCGCCGAAAGCGAAGAAGGCTGCTACTGTCAAGACGAAGGGCAAGAAGGCCAACGATGCGCCGAAAGCGACAGAGCCTCCAGCGTCGAATCCAGCAGATGATCCCAAGGGCGGCATAGCTGACGGAGCTGGCGGCGTGAGCGGAGCTGCCGTGATCAATTCGACAGAGGACGCCAAAGCGGTCGCTGCCATAGTCGAAAAAGAGGCCGTAAAAGGCAAGAAAGGGGCGAAGACCGCGAAGACTCAAGCCGCTGGTGCAGGCAGCAGCATCGCTTTGGAGGGCTTCGGTGGTGAGGTCGAGACAAACGATGGAGAGAAGACATCGCTCGCCAAGCTGGTGGAGGCCAGTGAGGCTGGTGTTGTGCTCTTCACCTATCCGAAAGCAAGCACGCCTGGCTGTAAGTATCAGCAGACTCGCTCAGTTGTCGAGCAGAAGATCATTGACCTCCTCCAGGCACTACACAGGTGTGCCTGTTTCGTGATTCGTACGAGCCATTGACAGCGACGGGCTTTAGCATCTTTGGGTTGTCGACCGACTCTCCCAAGGCGAACACGACCTTTAAGACCAAGCAGAATCTGCCATACCCACTGTTGTGCGATCCGGCTGGGACTCTAGTCCAGGCGGTTGGGATGAAGAAGGCTCCCAAGGGTACCACCCGCGGTGTATTTGTGGTCGACAAGAGTGGCAAGGTCTTGGCAGCAGAGCCGGGTAGTCCGGCTGGAACGGTTGAGGTTGTGAAGAAGATTGTCGAGGAGAAGGGTGGAGATGCTGGCGCGAAAGGCATCCAGAAGGCGGAAGACCGAGCCGTGGCAGCTGAGAGTAAGTTGGCGGCTGATACTGCAGCGGAGGTTGCTGACACTGCCGAAAAGGTTGACGGGCAAGGCTGATCAAAGAAATGAGCGCGATTGTACTCACTGCTGTAGGACGACGTAGACCACGGTAAACGAGGGTTCACTGAACAAAACACGACATTGAGGCAAGTGTGCGGTCTGTGTATTGAGCATATTGAGGACTCGAGTAATGAAGTTTGCCTCGAGCCCCTTTCCGCCTGTTCGGGTGCGTCGCAATCACATGCAGCTTGATACGGCTCTTTCCGCACGCAGGTCGTTCTTCGATTTCGATTCACGAGGCTGTAAGATCATTTCACTCATGGAATCGAAACATCGCGACTGACAAGAGGTATATCTGAGTTGCTCCAACAGCCGCCAGACACCACGACCGCAAACCAAACGTCCCGCGACGCTGCGCGAACGACGAAACCTGCGAAGGGGACGCGAGCTACACATACGAAAGAAATATTGCGCAACTCTGTGTAGACGGCGACTAGACCATGTGTGAGTACCGATCTGTTTTGTTTGCTATGAGACATGCGCGGCGCGGCGTGGTGAGGTAGGCACAGTTCGCAGGAGTGGGCAAGACCATTTGCGAGCAAACCAGGATTCTAAGTCGGTCCAGCGATGTATTTGCCATCGGGATTCAAAGAGCAAGCGGCACGGCAAGATCGTAGAAGACTGATTGCGAGTGCGCCCTCCGGACATCATCATGAAGTGGCTGGCAGGCTTGTCGACCGTACTCGAAACTACTGACACGAGAGCTCGTCCAGCAAACCTACTGAAGAGGTCATCGGAGGAGAGCGATTGCTACGAGGACACGACGCCACCGTCGCCAACTAAGAGAGTCACAACCGGCCAGGATTCTGTCGCGGAGCGTGACCACTCGAAATACACACTTGACAGTCGAGTATTGTCTCAGACGCAATCCACTGCCACCGAGCTTGGACGGTCCTCGAAAACCAAGATCGTTGCCGAGAGCCTGGTCGTGGAGGGCAGGAGATCAACCAAGTCGAAATGCTGGAGGTATCACCTCAAAGGCAAGAAGCCTCTCACGGAGCTCCGCAACTCGCTGGACTCCTGCGCCATGAGTGATGAGCAGACCTGCGAGAGGAGCATCATATACCGCACTGTCGAGAGTCCCTTGGACGATCAATGCATCATTGTCACGCGCTCGCCGGCGTCCGATCTGAAGTGGTGGTTCGGTTCAGCCTCGCTTCAGGACTACCTTCTGTACGGCGACCACTTCACCGACGACCAGGTCCGCACCGCACTCATTGATGGCGCCGCTGACCTCAAAAATACGTTTGCCGAACTCGAAGGCTTGAAAGAGTACGCCCAACGCGCGCCTTATGGCCTCTCCTGTACCAAGGCGGGGCGCGAATTCGACACCAACTACCTGAGTTTCACGCCACCAATGGCTGCTGGCCATCGAGACGACGTAGAGGATGATTGCACACTGGTGAAAAACGAACTGCTGTATTTGGAGCAGGAAGTGGAGGCGCTCAAGGCCAGGATCGTGAGGAGGAAGGCGCAGCTGGCGGAGAAGGGCGACGATGACGAGCTGGCGAGTTTGTACGTGCATGGCTACTGTGATGAAGTGTATGCAATCTGCAAGGCGCAGGAGAATGCTCAGGAGTGCGGCGGCATTAAGATTGCTTGACGGGGCGACAGTGTGGCTGAAGCGGCGATACTGCTGTTGCTCAAGAGGAGGTGTGCTATCTCTATGTGCGCGAAGAAGATCGAGGAAGACGAAAGCGAGGACGAAAAATACTGAATTGCGACGCGCTACAGCGCAAGAATTGGGATGTGACAGCCGGTTGAACGTGATGAGCTCGATACATTCAACGAGGTGGATGCGAAATGGTTGGAAAATGGCATCGCGTTTGAATTGCTCGGAAGGTAGAGCATTCTCAGATAGCGCATCCTTGGTATGCTAGTGCAGTCAAACTTGCACATGCAGCATTTTCAGTATCAGATCATGCTCTTGTGTGAGTGCGAATGTCACTGTACCTCGTAAGCCATGACTGCCACACGCCACGACGACCCGAGGCAGGATACAACCTCGACGGACTTGCCTGCCCACTTGAATGCGGCCGCTTTTCACCTATCACGTGGGACCGTCGGATTAGCTGAAGGTTGTCACTTCGCACATCGTCCTCTTCGACTTACTCAAGTCTGGACCATACCGCCACCGAACCTTCCTGCCAGCCTTGGATGTAGATCTGGATGCCCCCATCGGCCTTGACCACCAGACTCTCAGACCGGACCGCAGCTTCCTCCGCCTTCCGTTGGAGTGACTGCCATTCGTGGTCGCATAGATCGACAATGCCGAGGCCTCCACTGTCAGTGCACCGCGGCGCAGTCTGCTGGTCAGCGTCGTGGCTGTCGCCCCTTACGACTCTGGAGGACCCTGATGCTGCCGTCGCTCCTGTCGTGCATGGTCTCATGGTCAGCGTCGCCGCTGCAAGGTTTCCACTCAGAGGACCTGAACCTGCTGTCGCTGCTGTGCGGACAGCTTCTCGCTTCGCCGGGCGATCCCTATTCGCCTATGTGCTGGATCATCATATGGGGCCCTTCAGCGTTTGCGTGACATTCGACCAATCTGGTTCATTTCGACTCTGGAGACAAACACTCTGTTGCAGAGATGCTTACCATCGGCTGTCCAGATTGCCTGAGCCGCTTTTACTGTTCTGGTTGGTATATTTCCTTACGTTTTCTTCTCGCTCTTGTGGGATTTCTGCTTATCCTCGAACTTTGTTGCATACATTTTCTTATGTTTCCATACCGCCCTTGCGGCATTTCTGCTTATCCTCGAACTTTGTTGCGTACATTGTCTTATGTTTCCATACCGCTCTTGTGGCATTTCTGCTTATCCTCGAACTTTCTTGCATTGGCAATGGTGTGGAGTCTTTGCAACGACGATGGTACACTCACTACAAAAGAGCAGGTAGGCTGCTCTCGAGCAGGACTTCTCCTTCCCAACACTCTGCTCTCAAGTCCTATTGTCGCATCTAGAGACTTACGCTCTATCTTCCAAGAACGCACTAAAGTCGAACTCCATCATTCCCCTTTATTCAGCCTCACCTTACTTCTACCACCTGCCGCTTCACACACCGTCTTCTGCAATATGGCTGGTGGCTACAACTTGGCTGGCGGCAATAACCCTTTCAAGGGGACCGTCCGGTCGCAGTCATTCTGGCCCAATGCCCGGCCGACTTTCGAGCGTGAGTCTGTTGCTCTGCTCAAGGATCTCGTCTGCCCTGTGTGCACCGCCACGCTCACGAGTCCGATTTACGATCCTCGACCGAAAAGGATTGGTCTCAGCCGCCCGACGAAACGACGTGGTCTGGAGGGGCTAATTGTCAAGCTCCCGCCGAAGCAGGACATCCCGTCCTGGAGTATCGTCGCAGGTGGTCAACAGCCCAGCGTCAACGACGGCACCAACGGAAATGCGGGTGCATGGGATCACCCGGCCGTAATCACTGCGGTCTCCGGATGCAAGTGCCTGGTCTACTGTAGCCCAGCAACGTCCTTCGGTGGCCGCACGATCCAGGAGAAGTACGAGGGGTGCTCCAATAAAACGGTCAGGAGGGAGACGTTCCGGAGGTATCTGGCGCTCGAGAAACCAGGTACTGTACCTCACAACGGGTGGGAGGCAGTGCTCAAGCACGACGGGCCGCCGATGCCCGAGCAAACATACGTGCACCTCGATTACGGATACTGGATCGAGGTGAGAAACCTGCAGGTCTTCCCGGGCAACGAGAGGCGCCTCGGCAATGCGTCACTTCAGCTGCTTGACAGCAGGCTGGAGAGGCTTGAGGAGTACCGCGCCAAGCACGGTCGCAGGGTCCAGGACCCATCAAGCCCGCCGGCCTCGAGCACGGCGAGCCCAGCCAGCTCTCAGGCGAGCCCATCGTCATTGCCGCCGACCCCACCGCCTTCACCTGCCAAGATGTCGCCGGTGCTACCTTCACCTCCGCAGGTGTCGCCGGCCGTGACTTCACCTGCGCAGGTGCCGCCGCCCGTGGTGTCTCCACCTCAGAAGATGGTGCCCGCGGGACCTGCAGCTCCCAAGGCAGCGCCACGGCTTTATTTAGCCCCGAGAGGTGCTGCGAGCTCAACCAATTGGCGCCTGGACCGAGAGAAGAGCGGCAGCTCAGAGGCCAAGAGCGTGCCGTCGTGGAAGTCGGCCGGGTCGTGGCGCACGGGCGGACCACCGATACCGTCGTCTTAAGCGCGTTCATGTTCACGCAGAGCACAAAGCCTGCGGAATAGACGAGCTTCAAGCTACATTGCACGGTGGAAGGGCGGCAAGAACGATGCGTTCATCGCGCAGCAAAGTGTAATGACACCGAAGGAAATAGGGTCATCGCACTTCCGTGAATGAACGGGAAGAAGGGAGGGTTGAGCGTGCAGCAGGATGCAATGACACTGAAGAAAATAGGTGCATTGCTCTGTGCTAGCGATCGTGGCGGTAAGAAGGACAGATTGCTTGCGCAGCAGAATGTGATGATGCCGAAGAAAATAGGTGCATTGCCACTGTAATAGCGGTCTTGAAGCTCCTTTTGCCAATTGTAAGTTTTTGAGACGAAGAAGCACAATGGTGCTACGAAACTTGGAGCAGAGACATGCGAAGATACCCAGAGAACCCGGAAGACGGGGATTGTAAGATAGCACTATTGTCACAAAGCACGATGAACAATGTCAATTCCACAGTGCAATCATGACCATCAACGAACAATAGCACAGCGCCGTGTGTCACATGAACGTAGGACAAGCGATGCAAGCCAAGGACCCTAAACACAAGAGGCAGCCAAAAGCGACCACCACGACAAAACCACGTATCAGTGCGATGCAATGTTGAAGCAAGCTGCATGAGGTATCACATCTATCACATCGAGCGACAACATTCACAACGCCATGGGAGGCCCCATTGCTGCCCGCAGAGCTGTTGAAGCAATTTACACAAAACCTCTCCTCTGCCAAACAACCAGCCTGAACTGACCCATCCACAGCACCACTTCCACAACCTGCTTCGACCTGTCATCGAGCCTAAGCAGAACCATTCACAAGACCATCACCCACAGCCTGCTTCCTTCTCTGCCCCTCCTCCGCCGCCTCCCTCTCTAGCTCCTCCCTCCTCAACGCACCCTCCCCAACACTCTTCTGGCCCTTCTTTCGCTGCCGCTCCTCATACTCCACCCTCTTACCCAGGATCCTCTTCACAATCGCCGCACTGTCCACATCCTGGAATTCATGCGCCTCAGTCCTGATCACCTTCTGATACACGTCCTCGTACGCATATGCCGGCTCTTCCGGAAGTGGCGGCATCGAAGACGTCTGACCGTGGTAGATCGCGTCTGTACTCCTCCCAGGCGCGATAGAATGCGCAACCGTGCTTAGGTAGGATGTACTGACGATCGCTGGAGCACCGAAGACGACGCCGTGGATGTATTGGCATTGGATGACGCAGAGGCCGCGCTCGAAGGTGTTCATGATTGGGTAGTTTATGCCTCTGCGCTTGTTTACGACCTCGTCATCGTGGAGGCCGGCGATGATGTAGGCGGGAGGGTAGTCTTTGCTCCAGTCTGGTTGGCGTGCGGCTTCGAGATCGGAGACTTGTTTCAGGAAGGCTATGTGGCCTGATGAGAAGAGATCGAAGCCGCCGTCGACGTATATGATTCGCTGATCTGGATGCGGTCTGTTGCCAGGAACGAGGTAGGCAAGGATTGATTGAGTGGGCACGTATGAGTAGACGGAGACGTAGGGGTCGAGGCCGTTGGGTGCGGCTGCGTATTCGTAGATGCGTGTTGACATCTCGGTGCCGGTGCCGCTTTCACTTTTCTCTTCGCCTTCTAGGACGTTCGAGAGGCTTTTGATGAAGTGGTCTTTGGTGCAATCGAGCATGCGCCCGACCAGGTCTGTTGTTGAAATGCCGGGTGTCCGAGGCACGATCTTCATGCGGCCCGCTTTCTTGACAAAGCGATAGCAGTCCTCACCTGAGGCATCGCTTGTGATGTCGTCTCCATGGGTCACAAATTTACATCCGTAATGTGATATCCAGGGCAATGAAGTCACGTATGGAGCATAGGGTACGCATTTCGTGGAGAAGCGGCATGCATTGACGGCCAATGTACGTTCGGCCAGATTCATTACAGTTGGGCCTTTATTGGCTGCTATGTCCTACATAATGCACGATTAGTGGGCATCCGAGGGTTTCTTCCCAAAATGGAAGGCACGCACCTCGTCTGAATGCAAACCAACAATTAGCTCTTTGCCAAGGCGTCGTGACTGCAGCATAACGCCTGTATGGCCGTGGTGGAAGAAGTCAAAGCATCCATCGATCCAAAGCCGCTCCTCTTCGATCTCTTGGTCTTCTTGAGGATCTATTGGCCATTGTCCTGGCTCGGGAATATTGCAACCGACTTCCGGGTCTATCCTTGCAGTTGACATGCCGAGGGAGGACCGATGTTGGAGGGGATGAGCCTAAGGACTGACTTCAATGCAGGTGGTCATCAGAAGCGAGATATATTTCCACCTCAACAAACTTCACTGTGTCCCGGCAACCACGTGGGGTCCGTGGGGCGGCCACGAGTGCCTCTACGTTAGAAAGACCAGGGTCTTGCAGCGCCAAGGAAATTCTGGCCAGCGCGAGTCCGGCTGACCATCGCGTCCACCTCGATGATTATAGTTGACATGTTGACGGACGGCAATCATGGTTGTGTCAGTGCTGCTGCTCGTTTTCTTGCTGCAGCTTGCGATACACCTGCTCAACACGTTTGGCAAGCAGACGATCAACGATTTGGTATGCGACGTACGATAGCGCTATTGACAAGCTATGACTGACATGTGAATGGTAGCTATGGCTTATCTACACCAAGCTTCCCACGCCCCAGCAAAAGGATGCCGAGAGTTCGATCAAGCTACGACGAGAAGTCATGAGGCTGAAGAGGGAGATGGATGCCACATCGGCGCAAGATGAGTTTGCAAAGTGGGCCAAATTGCGGAGGCAGCACGACAAGGCGAAGGAGACGTATGATCAAAAAGGTATGCGATGCACCACCCATGCGTACTGTCGCAATACTGATCATAGAATTTGCAGCCTCCTCTCTGCAATCTTTTCGCAGCAACTTCGACCGCATCGTGTCCGTTCTTCGCTGGCTGGGCACCCAGGGTCTTCTGTTCTTCTGCAATACGTGGTACTCCAAGACTCCTATGTTCTACTTGCCGCAAGGATGGGTTCCCTATCCTGTTGAATGGATCCTGTCGTTTCCTAGAGCGCCATTGGGATCAGTGAGCGTGAACGTGTGGAACATGGCGTCCGCGAGTGTAATTGCATTGGTCAGTGAAGGCGTCAGAGCGGTATGGACGGTGAGAAGCGGGAGGGTGATTGAGGGCGCGAATCAGGGCGCATCACTGAGGAAGCCAGTGGGCATGAGCGAAAAGAAAGAGCTGTAAAGCCGGTGCTCGAGCGTCTCCCAGTGTACACGTGTGTCTGCATTGCATAATCCCCGCACACGCAGATGCGACGCCGCGAACTGCTCCGACAGAAGCCATGATGAGCAGGTACGTACAAGCAATCTATGAACCACGGCAAATGGGATTCATTTCTCCTGGGCCGGCTCCAGTAATGCGTGACAGGTCACTTGGAGCGCAGGATCGAAAGACTGGTGACGCGAGCTCCATCTTCTGCAACGTTCCGTATGCGGAAGGAGCGTTGCTCAGACGCCGCTAGCTCCATTCATGTCAATCGCCTCATTTGCCAATTTGAAGCACACGGTAACGGAGGTCCAGGTGCTCGACGACTTCAGCTCCTCAACGTCTGTGCTTTAACAGCGACGTCGCACCCTCGCGCAACTCACTTGCAAGACCCTACCTAACCCAGCTGACACTAGCGCTGCGATAGTGCAGCAATAGCGCGCTCTGTGCGACGAAGCCAGAACAGCTCATATAGGAAGGAGCGCTCACCGGCCGCCGCAATGCTTCGAGACTGCTCGGATAGCCATTGGCAGGGATCTACGGCGCACTAGGTGAGGACGACAGCTTTTGACCTCACGTCTTGGACGTCTGAGCTCCTGCCTGTGACGTCGTCGGCTGTCAGAGGGCCGCAGAGATCAGCTCGCGAGCGCTAGTGGCCATTAGCTCTGCCATAGCGGGCTTTTGAGGACATGACACGGCTTGACCGAAGAAGGAAGGAGCGCGCCTCGGACGCTGTGATGTTCCGACAGCAGCAGCCTTGCCGTTGGCTGGGAGGATGCGCGAGCCAGTGGAAGCACAGCTGGTTGGACCTCACGTCGTGGACATCTGTGCTTTGCATGATGACGATGACGGTGGTCCCGACTGAGCAGTAAGACTAGGAGCTGTCTGGCAGCCGGTCACATGGCGAGTCTATCTGCGACTAAGCTCTATCAACTTCTGTACGGGCTACACCTGGAGGCACTCTCGAGGTTTCCCGAGCGCCATCGGCGGACCCTCCTTTGCTCTCTGCAATCGGGTTTACTTGGATCATTAACTTTGCACACTGCAAATTTTCGAGATGTGACATACATCAATACTGCCTCATCTGGAAGACATCATCTTGATTGGACACCTACTACTTTGCCATTTGTATGAGCTGCTCGAACGAACACTTCAAGTTTGCAGTCGCCAACGCCGGAACTTAAAAACGCCGTATTCGTACACGCTGCCATAACCCTAGCACTTCTACTAAAGACCGCAAAGCCAGCATGAAGTGAATTACTTCTCGTACTGTCTCTTGGCTTACTGCGGTCAGCTCATGAGGGGTGCCGTGTGGGGAGCAGAAGGCGAACTTCGAGGGTTCTGGCATGTCGATGTGGATGTGCGAAAGCGCGATGTGAAAATCGGGTCGGGTCGGACGCACATCCTGGAGCGTGCAATATCTCAGGATGGGCATGACTGCAGTCAGGAGTGGAATTAAGCTCGCTGGAGTACAGTCGATGCCATTGAGAGTGAGCGCCCTGCGGTGCCTTGAGCTGCGCGGTGAGCTCCTGGAGGAGATCGTTGTGCCGCTCAAGGCAAGGCCCGTTCCCTGTCTGAACAAGGGTCGAATCTTCCAGCACCAACGTGCACGGTCCGTGCATCTTCGCCATTACCTTGTTTGTGACCAAGGCCGCCGTTTCGACTGTCAAGAGGTCCAGTGTCAAATTGCACACGTGGACTCGCGTGCTCACCAGGCGCTTGCTGAGCTTTGCAATGACTTGACGGTCTGGCGTGAGGATTGGGTGGTTGAAACGGGCGCTGATGTACCGGAAGGAGTCTTGCTCGGTGGTTTTGTATGTCAATCAAAGATTCATGAGGTCCGTGAGATCGAGGTCCCAGCGAAATTGGAGATTATCTGCGATGGCAAGGTGGTCATGGTTATGAGCCGTGACGGGCGTCTGTTGGTCTAACGCCATCATAGAAAGGTGGCCCAGCATACAATACAACACAAACCTCCGAAACCCATCGTCGACCTCAGAATACTTGATTCAGTCCTCCTCATCACATCACGTCTTCGTAATAGAACTGCAAATAGTACCGCGCCAACTCCTTCGTAGCGGAACGGTACGTTATCTGCACCTTGATCTTCTGCGCGTCTCCGACTCCCAGAGGATCCCGGGTTACAAAGCAGTACCCCAGATGTACTCCTCCCGCAGTGCGGAAAGGCCTGCGTTGCGACAACTGGTACACTGGGCGAACCCGCGGGAATGGTGCCATCAGCGCTGGGTATGACTTATCGGGATGTAGGCCTCTCTGAATCCTTGCCGTCCCGAAACAACGCAAGTCAAACATCTTGAGATACTCAAGGGTGGGCAGCGAGTCCCGTATGGCTTGCAGGACAAGTCCGAAGTCGCGCTCTTCGAAGGTCAACTGGAAGAGCGTCAAGGACTTCAGCGCCGTGTTCGTCGCTGTAAGCATGCGGGGGAGTCCAGCGCTGCAGCTTAGGCCGTGCAGTGACAGCATCTGTAGGTTTCCACGAGCCCGTGGTCTGTTGGTCTCGCTGGCAGGTGTGTTGCCGAGTTGCGTAGCAAGGAGGTTGATTAAACCATCGTGGACGGCAATCTCGTTCGTGTGATGATCATAATCGAATGTATGGACTTTGCAGCATCCTGCAATGGGAGCGGAGCATAGGAGCTGTAGCTCGAATGGGCCAGAAATCTTCTCGGTCGCACCGAACACCCGGGCGGCAGACTAGGTCAGTGACAGACCATTCTCCATGCCACTCGAGAACTCGATTGTCAATATCGAGATGTTGTCGATTATCTTGTCGCTGAGCAGCTTGTTAAGCCTGCGTATAGACTCACGTTTTAGCATGATGGTGGGATGATTGATGCATTGTGCGAAAGATAGGAGAGCTGCCTGTTCCATTGCTCTCGAAGCCAAGCGGGAAAGCCATGTCGAGAAGATGTTTGCGGCACTGCATCATTCCCATTGTCGTTGGAAAACCAGGCATTGCTTTCCTTGCCGCCAAGAAAACACAGACGCTGCCGTGAACGCCACGGTCTGAAAGGGTGAGCCTCTGGAAAGATCTGTCCGAGCGTACGTTCGACTGGATCGGAGCAGGGCACTGACTCATACACAAGCTATATCAAACTCCATATCCAAGCGCTGCGCAGAAGAATCACGGAAGCCAATACTGGCCCTCGCTAATCCCCGCTTGGAAGGCTGTAACGATGCTCATGCAACTTATACATGAACCACTTCAAAGCTTCCGGGCATGTCAGCTCTGCACTGTTCTCCGTAGCGTTCCAGTCGGCGTACCCTTCCAGGCCATCCCCATCACGGAGAAGCCGTTTCTGCTGCTCCGGCCCGTGATCGCGATCTCCACGGCGCATCCGAGTCACCAGCGGGTAAAGCTTCACTGTGTTGCGAAACAAGGCGTTGCTGCCAGGCCTTACCACATCGATGAGACTCAGGTTCAGCAATGCAGGCATGCTCCGGACCTCTTCGGACCCACGGAAATACCAGGAGTGTCCCAATCCGAGGGGCAGGAACTGCAGTCTGATGGACTTGAGCCCGTCACGAAACTCTCTGCTGACTGGTGCAAGCCACCTGCAGTCACAGCTGAAGCCCTTGACCGTGAGGGACTGCACATTGTAGCGGGTGTGCGGGTGAAGGCCGGCCTGGCGCATGGCCATCATCCGCTCCAAGAAACCTCTCAGAAAGTCGTTCTGTCGTCTCAGAGACTTTCGGGACCGCTCGGCTTTCAGCCTGCTGTAGACCAGCTCTAGTTCCAAAGGACGAGAGTTGTTCTCGATCACGACATCGATTACCAGGCTGGCGAATCCTTCTGCTGACAGTCCTGTCCCCAGTCCGTCGGTGAAGTCGATCTTGAGCTTGGAGACACAACACGAGGCGGTCCTGTGCAGCAGAGCGCCAAGCCTCTCCAATGACTGACGCCCGGGCACAATCGTCACATCGGAGCCGATCGGATTCGAGATCCTCTCGATCACATGAGTAAAGACCCAGATATCCCACGTCTCTGCTACTCTTTCCAGGTCTTATGATCCCCTCCTCCCACGCTATCTCCTGTGCAGGCTTAGGGATAGTCGAAAAGTCGATCACCAGGCTCGAAACGCTGTCCACTTCGGGATTGTCCAACAGTCTACCAAGTCTCGCGACAGAGTGACACGTCGGCTTGGTCGTTGATTTATTATTTCTGGGGGCGAAAGTATCCCACGCGTCTCGCTCTGCTTGTTTGGAGACCAAGCGGAAGTTCGTTAACGTCTCAGTCGCCATATTGTTTACAACCATGGAGACCAGCTCAGGGGTCAGAGGCAGAGAGTATCGGATCGGGGGGTTCATAGGGCTGATGTCTCGATGCTGGGGCATCGTTTTGTCCGTGTTTGGGTTCCGCATGGTAGCGAAATATTCAAGGGTTCCGAAGTCGTACTGAAGAGCTCTCGACATCGCGCGGCCATAGCAAGTCACTTTGATACTATGGTCTCGAGCCTTTCAGGCAATGCGCAGACCTTGGATAATGGAAGGCTCAGCTCCAAAGCCGTTGTCAAGCCAATTTGGTCGAGTCACAGGCTCGATCAGAGGATTAAAGAAAGCATCAATGGAACCAAGGTCGACAGAGAATAGCCTCCCAGGAGCGATCGTCTACATTGTGCCATAATCTGTCGTACCAATTCCCAAACTTCGGTGAGCAATGAGGAGCATCCGCGACTTGCTGCGGTGCACGTCCGAGAAAAATGTTAATTGAAAACGCACTTCTCGGCCACTACGTCTTTGTCTTTGAAAGTGACCCAGCAATAATTGCACATCGTGCGCCCTCTTCCATTACCGGCAGGCCAACCATCGCACGGCTTGATGTCCCTTCCCCGCCCAGGGTGCCTTTTCACTTGGCATGGTAGACACCAGTCTATCCTGTCGATTGGAACTCTGGCACTGGCTCTGCCTGGAAGAGTCTGCCTCAATGTGTGCGTGCCGGACGCTTCCGGAGCCAGTGTGGCCTTCTGCAAGGCATCGACTTCCGTCAAACCCGAGGTATGATGCATGTCATTCTGATCCTCACCACGTCGCTCCGCCGTCCCGTCTGCATCGTCATTCTCAGCGAAGAGTTGCTCCCAGAATTCTGTATCAAGCTCACTGTTGTCAGTCGCCTGCTGTCCTGTCACAGCTGGCAAGACACCATCGCCGTTTCCTTGGTTCTGCTCGATATCTGGCAGGATGTCGTCTCTAGCGGCCTGCTCGTCGGTGACGTCCAAATACTCGTGCAGTGCCTCGTGTTGCGTCGGCTGCTGTGCCACGTGCTCTCCCGACACATCTGGCATGGACATGCGGTGTCCTGTAGTCTCTGATCTTGTCTCGTGCAACGTACTTTTCTCATGATTCCGTTGATCGGACAAACCCTCACATGCTTCTCTGCGCGTTTCGTCAACGTCCAAGTGCTGCCCTGGCGTCTCCTGCAATCTCTGCACACACTGCTCCGCGGCCACTTCCCGAGTAATTCTGCTCCCATTTCTATGCTCTTCGTGGAGGTCCAGGGATTCAAGCCCGCCATGCTAGGGTTGGCCTTTGACCCTTGGATCCATGCTAAGCCTGCTTGGTATTCTGAGATCGATCGCGCCGTTCATCGCGTTCCGGAAATCATCTAACTCACTCCTCGCCTTTGCGACGACCTCGGATTGAGAAGAATCCGCCACGCGGACGCAGACTTCAACGAGATAAGTACCGGAAGGATCAAGCGCGCGGCAGTCCGACAGACGGGGCAGAGGTGCATCGAGAGGCTCCAGAGCGCCGGTGCCTTCAGGTACCGTCAAGATGCGTGTCAAACGTATGATGATATTGTTGTGGATGAAGCAGTGTCCACGAGCAAGGAACTGATTGATGTATCTGACTGGCTTCAGTCTTCATTACACATTCTCTGAAGATGGAAAGAAAGGTGACCATGTCAGGCTGCGTCAGACTTACTTGTAACTCTCGCCACCCTCTCGAAACCTTTCAAGCTCCTTGGCTTGAATTGCGCTCTCACTGACAGGTCTAGAGGTCATGGTGGTATTGCCAGCCTGTGGGAGCTCCTCTGCCCTCAGCTTCCATGGTCCTGCTGTTGCATCGCTGACGCCATCGGGCGGGATCTCAAGGTCGCGGACCAGCTTCCTGTACTGCAATTGCGAGCCCGGTCCACCTTGGATGGCATATTGCTGCTGCTGCTTTTTTTTCGAGCTGGGCTCTGCGAGCTTGCGTTGCGCATAGATCAGAGTCTGGTCGCAGATGGGCACCGGCGGCATGGCGGTGAAGCTCGACAAGATATTGATGACCTGATCATGGCGAGCGGGCGGGACCTGCGAATGCAAGATGTACTCGTGCATGATGGCGCTGCTCACACCTGCAAGACTGTGATTTTCGTTTGTCTTTCGAGCGTGGAAGTAGGAGCTGCATCTGACCGTCTAGTCACGTGTCTGCGGCTTTCTATCAATATTACATGTGCTTACTTTTTTGGGAAGGCACAGGTCGTCACGTTGTCTCACATGCTAGCGTGCCTCCGTGCGCGGTAATCCGCACGTGGATCTGCAAGGACACACTCGGTCGGTTCGGCGAGAGAGCTCACGCCACATGCAGCAAACCATAGCTTTCCGATAGTATCTCCCCAGAAACCACTCCACACTCGCTTTCCGCCCAGCACATCATTCCCCGCAGCACCTGTGAATATAAATCTCGATACACCGGGGACTTGTGCACGATCTAGGGACCACCATCACCGCCTGCGACTTCTCCATTGCAGCCGAGACCATCCGCTCCGACGAGACGAAAAGGTATACATATCTTAAAGACAGCATGCAGGCTACACGGGCATTGCTGCAGCATCGCACGCCCATGATCCGCTTCTTGGGCAAGCGCAGTGTGCCGAAGCGTACGTAGCCACTGGCGGACCGCGGAGTGCAAACATATTGATGAACGCGGGTAGAGATCGACCACACGCCCAAGCCACACCCAGCAGCCCCTACCCATTCCCTTCCAGAATCATTCGCGTCGTACCGCGATCGCGCGACCCAGCACGGACCTCTAAACCCTTCGAGCACCGCTCCTCGAACACAGTCCACCGCCTCATCTCCGCCATCAGCATCTGCCGCGGCACAGACCTCGAACCCGTATGGCGCAATTGGTGGACATTCGGCGAGGGAGCTGGGCGAGATACGGCTAGGTAAGGGAGAGGTGTGGGATAGAAATGAGCTGCCGAAGCGATTTCACCGGATACGATGGAGCGAGGCGGATATTGAGGCGCTCGAGAGCGGAGGAGCGTCTATCTCTGCTTAGGAGGTTGCCAAACATCAAGTGAGGAGGCCGGAAAGTGAGCAAAGATTTTTGCCATGGTTGCGGGAGTGCGTGCTAAACGGGCTATCGAGCAGAAGAGTCAAGACCTGGGATTCTAGGACATGAGCCAAGCATTTTGACGTGAGCGTTATGTTTTATAGTCAAGCGAAGGAGCCTCGTAGGGGCGGCTTGTATTTCCATCAAGAAGCACGACTCCGTGTCATGAATGCTAGGGGGACGAAAAGAACGACTCCGCGCTGCAGTTTGATCAAGCCGTCGACTTGGAGAGGCACGGTGAGCCTTTCTCGATACAAGCACGCTGAATTTGCGCCTCAAGATCTACGTGGATAGACTCTCCATTGCAGTGCCGCGAGCCATCATGACCCGCGCGTACCGCGAACGATGGTGAGAATTTGACGTCCGTGATAGACTGCATGTATCGCGGTGCAGCCACCTCCAGGCGCCCGCGCTACGCAGTCGCCTTTTTGAACGTGCGAGAGATCCTCGTCATCTGACACCTTCCGCTGGCGGCAGCCCGGCTGCGTTTTGAAGCACAAGCGACAGAATATGGCGGTCGTTCTGCCAAAGCGCGAACTGCCTCCTACGCTGCGCCGGCCGCGCCGGTTTGGTACTTCACGATGAGGTTGCAATACACATTACCGACTGTCAGATGATCAAAAAAAAATAACCAAGATGGCTGTACCGCTCGAGACAAAGACATCAATGGTATGCATCCCGAGAAGCCTGGGTAGGGAGGTCTGGCATCGGCCTTGGCGGTCTGTAGAAAATTCTATGCCTGTCCCTAGGCGTAGCAGTGGGTCAGAGTAAAGGCCACCATTCGATGGAACACGTCGGCCTGTTTCAGCCTACATATATCTATCGTGTCACATCGAGCACAGTCCTCGAACGCGTGTATTGCCTGTCTAGTGTTTCATCTCGACCTACCGGGCTCTGTCAGATCGAGACCGGTATGCCCGTCGCTAGGAGCCCTCGGACCAGACACTGCGGTGTAGCCACCGACCGACGGAGCGATAAGGTCTACTGCAAGCCGCAGATCGAGTCTGTCACCACGGTTGTATCGACAGAAACGCATGGGACACCAACGCCGCACGGCTGGGAGTTGGGAAGGAGACCGAGGCTACTGTTAATTTGTTCTTCCAGCGCTCCGGCGCCGATCTTCAAGACGATGGGGAGAATCTCAGCGATGTCCCTATACCACCAGGACAACGAGTTTGCCGACTTGCTCTCTGAACAGCTGCTATGCTGTACTTCAGCGGTCTGCTGAGTCTTGACACTCGTATCGCCGGCCAGGGCTTTGCCAAGGTGCATAAACGAACGCACAAAGGGTATGTGCTAGGCTCATCTGGGCCCAGGAGCGCTTTTTTAGGCTTCCCTCCCGCGTGGCGTACAGCCGCATTTCTGAAGCTAATGAATCTTCGACTCTTGCGGGCAAGTTGCGCTTCCTGTGTCCTCTTTTACCACACCCTTTCATCTGCCTATGTCGCGTTTTCTTGGCTGTTCGACGTTCCATTGACATTACATCCTTACGCTTTGCATTTTCCAGTCCTTCGCTTGCTCGACCTCGTCACCCATCCCCAGGCACCCGGAGCCCAGGCCACACCTGACCTTGATTTTCCGCCCAGCCGTCTTTCAGGCGAACAGCGTCCGGTCGCTAAGCGGTCGGTTTATCCGGTTTTGCGACCCGGCTTTCCTCAGCAGTCGAGAGCATCAGACAGGTACAGGGAGCAGGCTCTGTAGGCGAGCTTCCTGGTCGCCATGATGCTTCTCTCGGCGTTTGGCTTTGCGCAGATGCAGGCAAAGGAACTTCCACAAGGCATTCTGCCTAAGAGACAGGCGGTGGGTACAGGGCAGTCTACAAGCACAACTCCAACGCAAACAGAAACATCCGCATCGCCGACAAGCGCGTCACCGACGTCGACTGGCGCAACAAGTCCAACGACCCCAACCACAGCCACTTCGGCATCACCAACTACCACGGAGACATCGGCATCGGCACAATCATCGTCGTCAGCAGCAGCGTCCTCAGCTGTGTCTTCTGCACGCACCACCAGTTCCACGGAAGTCAAGACCACTATACCGGTGACAACGACGAATTCGGAAGGATCGACCGTCACATCGAGCATAAGCACATCCACACTTGCTCCTGTCACGACTTCGTCTAACGCGGTGAGCACTGAAAGCGGCAAGTCGAGTAATTACGTGCTCTTTGGATCATCCACGATAGACCGCTCGACTCTCTCTTCCGCAACTACCATCACATCAGCACTCGTCGCGGAGGAGACAATCCCGTCGACATACACATCATACTGGACTACGGACGGTACCGTACACAGCTCTATAGTGACGACAGGTAGAGTTGTGTCGTCCACCACCGGATATGCCACAGCCACCCTTACTCCATCTCTGGCAAATGGTGGTGGAAACGGCAACAACCTGTCGACCTCGAGCAAGAAGATTATTGGCGGTGTCATTGGCGGAATTGGTGGTGCTGTTCTAGTTGGCGCGCTTGCGGTCGTTGCATGGAAGCTATGGGCCAAGAAAAAAGACCGGCAAGCATTGGCGCAAGATGACTACCTGGACTCGCAAAACGACAGTATAAGGCGAGAAAAGAGAGGCTCGGGGCAGCCACTTACAGATTCGTACCAGAATCGCAATGGACCAGTCAATACTGCCAGCAACTTCTAAACTTGCTGGCTGTACAAGCTTTGTTTGCATGGCATGGCGCTCCTCCGCGGGCGAACAGATTGGATAATTGTAAAGTTGAATACGACGAGGAACGGCCATTTGCATTGTGGGGTCAAGTGCCGCATTCCTTTGACAAAGGCGCCAAGAATGGGCGATACGACGGCGACACGATACACTGCTAACCATTAGCACATAATTAATAGAGACATATCAAGAATGTCAATACATAATACCTACCACTGCTGCTGCCTCCTTCAAGGTTCTCGAGGCGTATCAGCTTCTCGAATTTCCCAACGTGATATGTGTTGGACCCTATTACCAAACGTCAAACCATGCATCCTCGCTGCTGACCGGGAAGGCCGACGTCGCGGTGAATCTCAATTTCTCTACGCTAAGTGGCATTTTTAGACCGCGGATGTTTTGGTCTAGACAGAGTCGGAATAGCGACCACAGGGCTCTGCAGGCACCGGTCGAGAACTCGGAGGTCGTGTCCGGGGAGCTGATGACGCGCAGATCAATGTCTACAACCGGGTCGAACTTGCTCGTGGGCGGCAGGTACAGCCATGTCGGCCAGATGGAGGAGCCGAGGAGCATGATGTCCAGCTTGGGTGTTTCTGGGGAGCTGTTGCGGGAAAGTGTGTTGTGGACTTCATGGTAGAGCTGGCGAGTGCTTAGCTCTAGCTGGAGGAGAGGTGGACGAGACGGGTGAGTTGGGAAGTAGATGGTGCGTGGCTACGCTGAGTCTGGACGGCGAGGGTTGGCAGTGCTGGGGTCTTTTGGATGGGTGGCGCGGGTGTGGACGAGGCAGAGGTAGATGAGCTCGCGCAGCCTGCCGAAGGGAGCATTGTTGTCTTCGTCATCTGGTTCAGCATGTGGATCTGCCATGGACCCCTGCAGATTGTGCCTCTTGTATTTTCCGATGCTTGACTTGATGGGCGTGGTGGTCACATCACGCGGAGTGGGGCAGGAAATGGGCCATGCGGTGCTTCTTCCGGGTTTCTATTCCATCTGGACTTCACGTGCCCAGGAGGCACTCAAGTATCATTTCCTACGCGTTTGGGTCAGTCATCCGACCATTTCATCAGCCACCAGATGCGCCAGTGCGAACATTTAGGGCCTCGCGAGGCTCATAGGATCGTGATGACGAGCACTCCCTTCTGCCGGCACAACTGGCGGATTGCTGCATCTAGAGATATCTTGTACGCAGCCAGAAGGCAGATTATGAGCAAATGCAGCCGGGTTGACTCGAGAATGAGGCACAAGTGGAGCCTTGACTTTGCGGCTCGTTGGACAGTGACGGAATTCGCAATGCATGCTGTCACGTATAGATACTTTCGTCCATGCCCTCTCGTGCGGACTCAATTGAATCTTCTATTGCAGTCTGAAGGAATACTGGCTGCAGAAGCATTTTCTTACAATTCACTAACAAATTGGGACGGCAAATCGTCCATAGGGACCTCAATGCAGAGACTGAAGCGGAGCTGGAGGAGATTGAGGAAGGTGAGATGAGATGAGAGCTTCTATCGCCAACATTGACAAGAAGTACACAGACAATGGCCAGTTATATTGCGCGCAAACGGTCGCGGAGGGGATCCCTGAATAGGTCAATTCGTGAGCTCGAACTGGTGTCAGGATTCGAAGTGTCAGAGTGGCACTGATCTCGACGGTGAAATAAGGTCGAGCATGTTTGCCATATGTCTCGTCCGCTGCCTCGACAGCTTGAGTACCAATGGACAGCGGATATGCCTTCAGATCAATTCTCCACACCTCAAAGACCAGTTAGAGAGTTCCATCAAGCAGTACCCTGGTGTCTCTTTCCAGACCAAGGACATTACGGTCCAGAAGCCCCACCAAGTGCTTTTCCACTATCGCTATGGGCTCGAGGTTGCAGGTAAGGACTTCGAAGGCGAAGCTACGGTGCACCTCAGGCTTTTGATTGACTTCATCAATGGAGCGGTCGCCGAGAATATCGAGGAATCTAATAACCTCATCAAGCAAGGCCTTATCAGTTATAAGCACCTGAACCATCTTCCGTCCTGGCGTGATGATATGTACTCCTGTATTCAGCCAGCCCTGCGGGTTCACCTTGCAAAGCTACGCCTACCAGTGCGGTCTAGGGCCAGGTCTGGAGTTGCAGCTTGAGTAAACCAACTTTGACAGCAAAGACTATGGCAGCCGCGATTGTCCGCGGCTGGTGACGCCGTTCGGCGGTGCAGAGAAGATCAGCGACCTCACGGCTCATCTAATAACCTGGCATCAAGACTCCGATGGGATGAATTAGCTGCTCCTCGAGCGCGGTCGGTTCTGGGAGGCTTTCGCCGGCATACACTTCAATACGTACAGGGGCGTTGCTCTGGACTACACCACAGATGGAATCTCGCGCTACAACGTGGACGGCCGAGTGGTGGTCGACACGAGGACTTACCACCGCCTGAATGCCACCCATGCTTTCACTGTCTCTGCTTCTAAGGTCAACGAGGATAAGCAAAGTAGCCACCGCAACATCCGCAACGATAATGACCACGACAGCGCATGAAAACATTGAGACATTAGATTTGGTGGCTCAGAACTTGAGGTAGACCCTATGACGACAATGCGTGCATCCTAGCAAATGATACCGTTCGCTGGTTCTCATTCGCCGAGAAATGGTGGCTCGACTTCTTCGACACGAATTGTCATCTCCCGACTGGAGCACGAAATGCTTCGAGCCTGCTAGAAGCTGGTCCTCCCAGCGTTGCAGAAAGACTTGGTCCGCGCGCTCGTGGCAATTCATACCAAGCAACGTGGCAGCTTCGACGACATCGTCAAGAGCAAAGTGAAGGCCTGATCATGGTCTTACATGGGCCTCCAGGTGTCGACAAGACGCTGACTGCGGAGACTGTTGCGGTGTTCCGTCAACGCCGCTGCATATGGTCTCATCTGGCGATCACGCACTGATAGCTCCACACTCGACGGTTGAATCAGCCGCATCCTGGACTTGGCCAGTACCTGGAAGGCTGTTCTGCTCATCGAAGAAGCGGACGTGTTCCTCGAGCGGCGATCGCTTCACTACATGGAGCGCAACAGCCCTATCAGCATCTTCCTACGTTACTGGAGTACTTCGAGGCCATCCTGTTCTTGACGTCAGATCGTGGGCCGAGCTTCGTCGATGCTTTCAAGTCCCGAATCCACGTCCTACTCAAGTACAGCGATCTCAGCGTCGAGTCTCACAAGCAGATCTGGAAGGATTTCCTCGGCAAGCAAAAAGACGTGTCCATTGATGAGGCGGGCTTCGCGGCGCTCGCTCCGGCAAACTTCAACGGCAGGCAGATCAAGGTGAGTTGCGCTGTGATCCAAAGTCTAGAAGTCGCTTTCGACTGACAATCTGCAGAATGTCAATCGTACCACCAAGTCACTTGCTCATTTCCAGGGTAAAAAGCTCGACCAAAAGAAATTGCAACACGTAAGTACCATTCAGGAGGAGTTTGAGGATGAGTTCGACTTGAGGAGGGGGTCCGCGAATGGTATCAATGGCCGACAGATGAACGGAAATGGAAACCCTCGCTTCATTAGGCACGTCAGCATAGTCGATTGGAGAGGTCCTCGGGTCGTCGATGGCAGGGGAGCGCGAGGCCTGCATCAGCGCCGTGCAAGGTGTGGTCCTCAATTGCATGTTGTTGCGCACTATCGTGTTGATCAATCAAATCATGACTCGTGCAACCCCGTACCTCGACCCAATGCTTGCATGTGATCCTCCTAATGAGATTCGCCCCACCTTGCTCGCACAGTCGAATTATTTTCATCAAAGACAAAGCCTTCTTCTCTCGTCCTCTCAATCAATTCTCAACAACAACCTTCCGATCAGTATGGAGGAGATTACCATGTGGGACGCGCCATCCGAGCAGCCGAACGAGGAGGATGAGAAGGCCTTCGCGGGGGAAGAGGCAATCAGCAACGAGACTGAGGCTCTTACTTTGTATGTGACATCAACCTCTTCCAAGAAGTGCGCAGGCGGCGGACTTGCCTACATCAGGGACGGCGAGTATTTTGGCAAGGCGTGGGCTCTCGAAAAATGCAATCGCAGGGGAGCCGGTTTCCGGGCGATTCTGGGAGCTTACGAGATGGCCATTGGTCATGGCAAATCTGGAGACACCACGAAGATGCTAGTCATCACGGCGTCTAAAGGTTCTGAAGGTACGTTCGCTTGTTTCGTGGTACAGGGCGCGCCGTAATGATGGACGGGCTGGCGGCGCGTGGTTCTGGCACTCGTGGTCAATGCTAGTTCGCAAGACTCGAACATGATGCGCTGGCATGTACTGATGAACGACAAATAGTGAGTCTGGAATTAGCGCGTCAGTGGGATGATGTCAGAAATGAGTTCCTCCGTTATTGCGTAGCATTCGAGGACGCACTGCATAATGGTGGAATCGATTTTGAAGTCAAGGAAGTCCGAGATACGGACAGTCACCTTGGATTGAGAATGGCTCAGGCGTGCGCAAGGCACGGTCTCTCGAAGGCGACCGAGGGAGCGGCCAGGGACGAAGAGTACAGCAATATCAATCCCGCTGAGCTTATGAGAGCCGCAACTGAGCCTGAGCCTTCCGTTCGCAAGGCATCGAAACTTCAGCGCCATGAGAAGAACAAGAACAAGCGTACTCGTCGTAAGGAGAAGAGACAGCAGGAGGCGAACCAGCGGGAGGCGAATCGGCCGAAGGCGAGAGAGGCGACGGCTGGCATGTCGAGGCAGCAGCGTAAGCTGCAGAGGCGCGGGTATAATCATGTTCGTGTCCAGGAGAAGCTTCAAAGGCAGAGAGACGAAGCCCCGATGGCCAGTCGTCGTTCCGTCAGGCTGCAAGACCAGTCTGTACAGAACGACATGCAGAAGGCTTTCGACAAGCTGGAGCTCAACGACTGAACCATGGTCCAAACTGGTCCGCAGACACCATTTGGCAAGGTTTGAACGCTGGTCATGGCAAGGGCACCGGCGAATTGAGGAGGCGTATAGCAAAGTCGACTTCCGTAGTGAGGCAGGCTCCGAACCGGATGTTCGCCCTTGCAGAACACAGCGAAGGCGACTAGTCAATAGAGACTCATAGCATTAGCTTGCACGTTCCATACCCGCCGACGAGTAGCCTCTACAAAATCAAAGGAGGACGAGCTACCAAACTTCCGGCGTTGTGCAAGCGCTTATGGAGGTAGTGATGTGAAGCCCGCTCGAAGGTGTATGCGTGCGGTATCGTGGTCATCAAAAGTAGGCGATCTCGAAGGACCTTGTGCATAGTCCATGGGTATCAAGAATGCAGTAACTTCCCAACATTTAGATCATTTAGATCTTAAAAAAGCATATATCGTTTTTACATGAATAGAAGTGGAGCGAGCAGGAGGATATCTTGTGGAGAGGCGTCCAGGAGACTCTCATATGCACAGGGTTCTCCAGATTTCTGGCCCCACTTTCCAAAAGGAGAAGAAGGTCGCGTTGCCAAACGACCAACATCTAGACTATCAGTATCCTTTACAGCCTTGACTGACCAGACAGACAAAACATGTGGCTACCCTCATGGATATCGGGCATTGCCCTGCTCATCGCACAAGTCCAAGCAATCTACTTCTACATCGACGGACCTCGACAGAAATGCTTCTTCGAGATCCTAGCAAAGGACACCTTACTAGTCGGTAGGCCAGACTAACCACACCAACAATCCACTTCTGGCCAGTCGCTAACGCCGTCAAGGCCACTACAACGCGAAAATATGGGATCAAGAGAAGAAGACCTACCTGCCCGACCCCAATATGGTATCCATCCAAACACTGTCAGCCACCACGCCTTCCCTTCTAACACTAAAAACCACAGCGCATTATGGTAACCGCCGACGAAACTTTCGACAACGACCACCGCGTCGTAAATATCCGCGGTGACGACAAGGGTAAATTCACCTTCACTGCCGCCGACAGCGGCGAACACCGCATCTGCTTCACGCCCACCAACGCCCCCTATCACTCCGGCTGGTCGCTCCTCGGCCACCAAACCGGCGGCATCAAATTCGAGCTCGATCTCGCTATCGGTGAGACCTCCAATATCGAGAGCTCGGACAAGAGCAAGCTGGGTGAGGTCGCGGAGAAGGTGCATGGCATTAATGCGCGGTTGGCGGATGTGAGGAGAGAGCAGGTGTTTCAGCGGGAGAGGGAGGCGGAGTTCAGGGATCAGAGCGAGAGTGTCAATGCGAGGGTGGTGAAGTGGACATTGATTCAGATTGTGATTTTGGGATGCACTTGTGCGTGGCAGTTGAGGTATTTGAGGGCGTTCTTTATCAAGACGAAGCTGGTCTAGATAAAGATGGGAGTGTCTCATGAGGATGGACATGATCTGGGATTGGAGGCAGGACGGTGTGTGCAGGAAGATACATGTCATTATGAGCCCGCTATGCATGCTGCCGATGTCTCGTAGCCCGTGCGGCTGTCATCATCCATCAAGTGCGCTGGGCTCCTTCGATGCTTCGAAGCTTGCCAGCCTGACTCTGCAATACTGTCGAACTTCCAGCAACGGCCTACCCGTGGACGACCACGCCGCCGTTGCAGTGAATGATCTGCCCGCTCAATTGGCTTGAGTCCGAGCTTGCCAAGAAGACAACACAGCTTGCAATCTCGCTCGGCTGGCCTGGCCTGCCCATTGGGCTCGTGAACTGCTCAATCGCCTCTTTGCTCATGGTCGCAGCCACCAGCGGCGTCCACACCGGACCTGGCGCCACGGCGTTGACACGGATGCCCTTGCCTACGTACTGGTTGGCCAAGCCGTAGGTAAAAGCGACCACAGCCCCTTTGCTTGAGGTGTAGTCGAGGAGGTCTGGACGGCCGACGTACGCATTGACGGAAGCGTCGTTGATTATGACGGCGCCGCGCTTGAGGTGTGGAATGGCGTACTTCGAGAGGTAGAAGAATGCTATCGTGTCATATTAGCACAGATACAGATTCGAGAAGGCGGCGTTTGGACGTACGGTGGATGTTGGTTGCGAATGTGTGCTCCCACTGCTCCTCTGGGATCTCCGTGATATCCTTCTGCACCATTTGGTATGCGTGGTTGTTGAATAAGATGTCAATGCGACCCATCGTGCTCAGCGCCTTGTCGATGACCTCCTTGCACTTCTCCTTTGCCTTCAGATTGGCCTGGAAAGTGTAGCATTTCCTGCCATACTTCTCCACCAGCTTCACCGTCTCCTTGGCATCCTCTTCTTCTTCGGGCAAGTACACGATGAAACTGTCGGCGCCCTCCATGGCAAAGAGTACTGCAGTTGCACGGCCAATCCCGCTGTCACCGCCAGTGATCACGGCTTTCTTGTCCTTGAGCTTGCCGGCGGCCTTGTAGAGCTGATAGCCGCCAGTCGTCTCATCGGGAACATATTCGACCTAAGAATTGGACTTCAGAATATGGAAATTCGTGCGATCGGATCCACGCGGTCAACGCAAAGCTTGAAGTCGATCTGGGCTGTGAAGATGGCGTGCCAGACAGAAGATGGGATCACTTACCGATGGCTGCGGATCGAGCTTCGACTGCCAGCCTGGGACGGGTTGCTGTTGAACGGGTGCTGCGATACCGTCAGTACTACGCAGTCCAGTCCATATTGCTAGTGTTACTCACGCTGGAAGCCGGTGTCGAACTGAGACTTGTTGGCAGACATTTTGAGTGGAGTTCGGGGTTCTGGAGCGTCAATTGATGTTCTTGAATTGGAGAAGATAGAGTTGTTTGAAAACTTCGAGAACTTGACCTCTACCAAAGTCAACTCGCGGTCTGCTAGAGCGCGTCACAGCAACGCGAGACATGATGTAACCATGACCGCAATTTGAGATCACGGCAGGCGCTTTGTCACATGCTCGCTCGAATGCAGTAGCATAATTGGTTCGTGCAAGCGATGCCTTGTGAATGCATAGCGATAGCACTGCCCATGTTGTGCAGGTAGCAGCAAGATCGACGGAGTGTAGTTGAAGTTGCTGACGCTTGGACAGCCCACTGATCCCTGCTCTTCCCTCAAGAAGAAAGTCTTCACCTCTTCCTCACCACTGCACGCATTACCACTGCACGCGCACACACATGCCTGACCAGCTTCATCCATCAGCTGATCAAATGGTCACAGGTTCTGTGGCTGCGGCACTCCCATCGACCATTGATGCTCATCGGCATCACGTTGGCGTTCCTATGCCACAGACACTTTCGAAAGATCTACACGTGAGTACTGCCATGGCTAGGCGATGCGACTCCTGAGCTCGGACGACGGCGTTTTGCATCACATGAGAGGAATGAAGGACCCTGGCACAGTCTGCCGATTACTGTCGACAAGTCTGTGACAGAGGGATTCCACGGTCGTCTATGCGAACGTACAAGCTTGTGCAACACCACGCACCGACCAAAAACCATTATTCTGCCGATCTGGAAAGCATAATATCCGGTTCTAGTTCTATTTCCAGATGTCTGTCATGGCAACGCTTGTAACCACGTCAAGACACTCAATTGTACCTCTAATCGCGCTGCATAAGGAGCCGCGGATCGGCGGCTA
Source organism: Teratosphaeria epicoccoides (assembly GCA_021401465.1). NCBI lineage: Eukaryota > Fungi > Ascomycota > Dothideomycetes > Mycosphaerellales > Teratosphaeriaceae > Teratosphaeria > Teratosphaeria epicoccoides. Next base: position 72,823 of record JADDMT010000107.1, read on the forward strand.
AAACAAAAGTCCCAAAGTGGACCCAGCTCTCTGTTCGCACCGCACGACTACCCTTGAACGGCATATTGTCAAATTTCCCCTCAAGCTGGCACCACGGGTGCTACCATATTGTAATTGCCTCTAGCCGCAAGATAAGCGCCAGCGAACTTGTTCCTTCCACGTGAGACGCATATCGACAGTCCGCAAAACAAATCGTGCCATTCATGATCTTATTCGGAGCTTGGGGAGGCTCCCGAGAGAGTACCTTGTCTAACTTGTTGACTGTCACGAAACTACTACACAGAGCGACAACCAGATCCGGAGCCAGTCGGGAAAATATGGGGCTGTGCTTTCTGTCCTTATTCTTGAGTAATATTACACGTCGTCGTATCTTGTACACGTCGACACCATACCTCACGAAATACGCCCCCTGAGCATGCCGTGGAGGGCTCTCGCGACAGCAATTGGTCCAAAAACATCAAATGTTTCGGCGACACGGCCACGAATGCTCTCGATTCGTGTACGTGAATAGTCTCAATGTTCTTGGCCCTGGATCTGCGGGTGGACTCGCTGCTTCCTGAATGCTAAGGCCAGATCCTGATCTGGCGAGTGTGATTTTGGCTCAGCAGTGCCGCCGGTGGCGGACGAATCGAAGCTGGGTTGCAAAAATCTCTCTCTGAAGTCGTTCAACTCCGCATTGCCGGTCGCAAATTGCTGTATTCATGTGAAAATGAGTTCCTGAGTCCTGCCTCAAGATCTCGTAGTCCGGCGTCTTGGCTCTCTGGTCCTACAGTGAGTTGGTCCCCTCCAAGGACTTCGGAGACTTCAAAGACTTCGTCTTGCTTCCAGCCAAGATCGCTGTCGTTGCTACCTTCCAGAGTATTCGCGTCAGTTGTCGACATCGCATCAGACGCCTTGCTGCGGTGATATAGGTCCGACTGGGACAAATGAAGTACATCGAAAGTGTCTGGTCTGCGGAATGATGCAGATCCAATTGTCCGGCTTGAACAGGTCGAACGGCTACCGCATCTGCGTCTGACGCTTTCTGGCTTCCCAAAGTCGCGGTTCCAGAAGGACCTGCTGAAGACTGTTTTAGTGTTAGGCGACAGATGCTGCGCCTAATGCTCGTTGATGGCTGTTGTACTTACAGGGACGTATGATAGGCGCGTTAACGGCAATCATACCAGCGATCGTTTCTCTCACTCCCCACCGATTGATCGTCAATGCTGAAGGATGTGCTTTGAGTGTCATTACGATACGAACGAGCGCAGCAGTAACGACGAAAATGCCAGAAGATAGCAGTATCGCCATCGTCAACTTCTTCTTCAGCGGAACATTGAGCCCCCAGAGAAGTGGCATCGGAATTGCCATCATCGCGCCATCGGTGAGCACATTGAGGGTCGTCGTCACATACATGTTCTGCGCTCGCATCGTGCATTGCCTTGGCGGATATGGAATGACAGCCCAGTTTAGTCGAATCGGACGGCAGCTGCAGGTGATGGTCAGGAGGACTGCGATGTAGGTGAGAATACACACGACAGCTAGCGCTTTGACGCATCTCTGCATCGGTAATCCAAAGGTCAAGCGGCCCAGGAAGAACAGCACGCAACCCTTCAAGGACCGCTAGGCTCTACTTTCTAAGCCCCGCGTCTTCTCTTCTCCTTGTCCTACCTCTCCCTTAGTCTGTCCGCGCTTTCCGTACTTCCCTAAGTCTACTTAAAGCGGTCTATTGCCTTAGTGTCTATGAGGTTCTCTAAGGGTTCCTACGTAGGGTCGTAGTACCCTAACCATTTTACTAGGACCTCGCGCCCTTTTCCCCTCCTCTTGTTCCTCGCGTAGAGTATCTCCTCTACTAACTACTCTTCGTACGACTTAAACAACATAGGGTCTAGCTGTTTGTCGTCATTCTCCTGTCTAGGCATAGGGTCTTTACCTACTAGTCTAAGCAGGTTAGTATAAAACACTAGGTATATATTACTTAGGAGCCTAGTCAAACAAATAGAGACTAGTAATATTACCTTAGCTACTATGTACTTTACGTGCTTAGCGTCTAAGCTTTTCTTAGATCTCTTTGTAGTATAGTCCTGTAGATCTAGCTAGACCTTGTTACTAACTTTGTAAATTAGGGCAGAGTTCTAACATCTATTAGCAGACTCCTCTTATTCTTACATAGAGGCTACTATTATAGCTTAGCAGATTCCTGTTATGCTCTAGATCTTCTCTACAAACGCCTTTACTCTCTTAGTAGCTTTTAATAGGCTAGGCTTGTTAGAGTCCTTAGCTAAGAGTATAGGGCCCTATGCTTTATAGCTATAGGTAGCAAAGAAGGGGCTTATGCTAATCCCTAAGTAATACCTCCTGTTTAGCGCTAGCTAAGCTATAGGGAGCTACTACTTCTAGTTAGATTACTTATGATTAATGTAGTTCTAGAGGTACGCTTGTACCTCTTAGTTAAGGCGTTTAGGGCCTCTGTCTGTTTATAGGTAGTATGTAGAGCTTAACTACTAGGATACTCCTATTCTTTTACAAAAGGCCCTCTAAAAGGTGCTAGTCTAGTTAGTACCCTAGTCGCTTGTAATAGCTGTTAGTGTCATGAGTGTCAGGAGTACTATAAGTCACAGGATCATGAGGGTCCTAAGTGCTATAAGTTATAGTATAGTTATAGGAGTACTATAAGTTATAGGCATAGTTAAACACCTAGTCACCTTCCTACTATCGGCACCTACCCTTATGACATTTTAAGCACTACTTCTAAGGAAGCATTAGGGGACTTGTCAAGCACTTAACATACGCCTATGTTAAGTAGTTCTTTAACTATGAGTTTAACTTCTAGCGACAGTTAACTAACACTATAAGAACAAGTTGCCGCTATACCTTAAATTACATAGTAGCTTGAATCCATTTACCTTAGCAAGATAGCTCTAGCATCTGTCGCAGGTTTAACTACTAGGAATAGACATAGTAATAACGGCTTTAAGATAGGAAGCCCTACAGAGTTCATAGGATAATAATCTTAAGTCGAGATGTTTATCCTATAATGCTAGTTAGCATTTAACGTAGATACAGAACAGTTTACAACATATTATAAGCGAATGATGTACATTGTCTCTTACTTGAAGGGACTAGCGTTCGAGTTTATCTAGCCTCATCTAACAGATTATCTGGATCATGTCAGCAACGTCGAAGCTAGGAAGACGACAACTAGGGAGATTCTTAACTTAGACAAGTCTTTGTTTAAGGCGTTACGCGAAGCTTTTAGGATCGGTAATAAGCAACAAGAGGCCAAGAGAGCTCTCCTAGGAATCTAGCAGAAGGGTTCTACTATTAAGTACCGCGCGGACTTTTAGACCCTCTCTGCTCGAGTCGACTAGAATGATAATGCTTTAGCCGCTTAGTTCTACTAGGGACTAAGGGAGACAGTTAAAGACGAAATTGCCCAAGGAGATTAGCTAACGACATTCAAGGAAATGAGTAATCTCGCGATTAGAATTGATAATTGCATCTAGGAATAACAGTAAGAACGACAACATGGAAATCATAAGCTAGCACAGGCTAACCATAAGGTCTAACGATTAGCACTAAAATGGCGAAGCGATTACTATAGTCTCTAACCTATAGAGTTAGATGCGACTAAGGGGCGTCCGAGGAATAGACCCCAAGGAAAGCCGCGGAAGGGCTCTCCTCCCTAGAATAGTCTGAAGAAGCTATTCGACAAGAGTAATCTCGAGTGCTACAACTGTAGAAAGAAAGGACACTTTGTCCGCAAATGTTTTGCTAAGAAGTAACGACAAGGGCTGCCTAGGATAGAGCAGGCTCGCGCGACAACGACAGCACCTAAGTAAAAGGCCGCTACTACTCGAGAACCGGACTATGCCGCACTTACTTAGACTACGTGCTACGACGACGATTGTCGAATTCACATGAGTAATAAAGATGGTTCTAGATAGTACCCTAGCCGAAACAAGGCATAGTCGATCTATGCGCTAAGGGGTACACCTTCTAGTGCGACAGTCCTAAGGCAACAGGAGCTAGAAGAAGAAGAAGAAGGTTCGGACGACAACTACGAGCTTGTCGAAGCCGTCATTCCTGATTCTAAGGAAGACGAGAGCATAGAGCGATAGGCTATGCTGCCGCATGACATCAGACTCGATATTATCCGAATCATACAGAACTAGTAGGCTTAGGCTTGCCTATGGATTAATAGAGTATAACATGTCAACTAGCTTTAGTATGACGAACTAGCTGACTGTATACGACGACACCTAAGGAGACTACTAGTCGTAGCTTAACCTCACGCGCATCAGAAAGTTGTCCAAGAAATTGTACTGTTTAGGGTAGAGTTTACGCCCTAGGGAGGCTACCTAACCCATAAAGGAATTCAGGTTCTACGAGCGCTACGACTCTAAGTCTACTACTTAAAGATAGAGTACGCAAGGAACGCGCAGGAATAGCGAGGCCAGGAGCGAGAACGACCTCTTAGGCCAGAAAACGGTAACGCTTAGAGAAGAAGCCAAGACCGCATGATCCCTAAACTAGTCCGTGAAGACAGTTATTCGGGAAACGACGAGGTCCGCTAGAATTAGACCTACGGACAGACTAGACAGGGCTGCAACGATGTGCCGCGATTAGCGCCAGATACGCGAACAACCTTAGAGTATAGGTGCACATTAACGAGACGCTAGCTAGGGCCTTATTAGATTCAGGATGTACTAGAATCTTCATGACGCCTAAGTTCGCTAGGACAGCTAGGATAAAGCTACAGGCGAAGACGAATGCTTTCTCGCTACAAGCGATTAATAGAAAGCCGGTCACGTACAACTAAGGAGTAGTTAATGAAGAGACCGAGATGATGCCTCTACGGATAGGACACTACTAAGAGATGCTCTAGTTTAACATCACGGAGTTACTAGGCTCGGATGTAGTACTAGGGTTACTATAGCTAAGAAACGCTAACCCCTATATCGACTAGAAGAATGAGAGGATCTAGTTCCCGGAACTCTTAAGATTAATACCTCTACCTGTAGTGTACGACGTACTAGGCAAGATCGAAATATGTGCTATGACTTCAAGCGAGATAGTAGCCGCTATTAAGGATCTAGAACAGGAAGTGCACGTCCTATAGGTTAAAGTAACGCAATCGGAAGTTAAGGTCGAATTCATAGTTCCTAATAAGTATAAAGAGTTCGCTACTCTTTTCAAGGAAGAACCCGACTAAGAAGCTCTGCTAGAACACTAGGAGTAGGACTACGGGATACCCTTACTCCCTAGCAAGACGCTAACGAAGTAATTAGTTCGCCTGTTATTAGTAGCGAAACTAGAGATTCTCCGAAAATACCTAGAAGACAACCTCTAGAAAGGCTTTATCCGTAAGTCGTAGTCCCTAGCTAGATATCTAATCCTGTTTATGCCTAAGGGGGAAGATAACTAGCGACTCTGCGTAGATTATCGTAGATTAAATAACATCACGATAAAGAATAGTTATCCGCTTCCTTTACTCTCAGAATTACAGGATTGCCTGCAAGGAGCAATGTAGTTCTCGAAGTTTAACATACCTAGAGCGTATAACCAAATTCGAATTAAGGAAGGCGAAGAATAGAAGACTACGTTCCGAACTAGGTTTAGACACTATGAGTACATAGTCATGCTATTTAGGTTAACAAATGCCCTAGCTACATAGTAGGCATTTATTAATAACATGCTACGAGAGTACCTTGACGTCTTTGTAGTTGTATACCTAGATGACATCCTCGTCTACTCCCGGACGATCGAAGAGCATAGGACTTACATGCGTAAGGTACTTCAGAAACTCCAGGATTACCGGTTAAAGGTCAAGCCTTAGAAGAGCGAGTTTCATAAGCAGGAAGTATAATTCCTTAGCTACGTAGTAGCATAGAATAGAATCAAGATAGACACTAAGAAAGTCTAGGTTGTAAAAGAGTAGCCTACGCCGACTAATATTAAGGAAGTATAGTCCTTCCTTAGATTCGCTAACTTCTACCGAAGATTTGTGGCAAACTATTCGAAGATTACGGCACTACTTACGACTCTTACGACAAAGGATACACTATTCGTATAGGACGACGCCTAACAGAATGCCTTCAAGGAACTTAAGCGACGATTTATAGATCAGCTAATCTTACTTGTATTCGACCTAGATAAGCCTATTATAGTCGAAACAGATGCCTCTGACGTAGCACTCGGGGCATGCTTAAGTCAACTAGGACCGAGTAGACGACTACAGCTAGTCGCCTACTACTCAAGGAAATTGTCTAGACCGGAACTCTGTTATGACGTCTATGACAAAGAACTTCTAGCCATAGTAGACGCCTACAAGGCCTAGCGAGTCTACTTAGAAGGTTCTAAGCACTAGGTCACAGTCTACACAGACCATGAGAACTTGCGATACTTCATAATGACGAAAGAGTTAAACTAACGACAGGTTCGGAAGAGTAAGGAGCTCTCTAGTTTTAACTGCAAGATCGTCTATCGTAAGGGGACCGATAACGTACGCGCCGATATACTTAGCCGCTAGACGGACTACATGAAGGGCGTGAAGCAGGAGAAACACGCTATTCTCTAGGAAAATAGCGATAGCACGCTAGGAGTCAACTAACTCGTAGCTATAACTGTCACATGGACTAGTGAATTTCAGGACGACCTGAAGAACGCGCTAGTCTACGACCTAACGGCACTCGCTGTCCGTAACGACATTAATGGACAGGAGGATTAGGAAGACGAAGACGAAATCCTTCTGTTTTAAGGATTAGTATACATGCTAACGTCTTTACGATCGGAACTACTATGCCTCTAACACGACGTACCTTAGGCAGGACACCTAGGAGGGTCTAAAATGAAGCAAATTCTCCGACAAGAATATTACTTCCCTAGGATGAGCAAGGTAATCGAGGACTATGTCTGTTAATGTGTAACTTGCTAACGAAGTAAGCATAACCGTTATAAACTGTATAGGCTACTATGACTACTTAAGGTACCTTAACGGCCATAGGAATCGCTCGCTATGGACTTTATCGTTAAACTACCTTAGTCGAGAGAACCCGCTACTAGTGAGTTCTTCGATGGGATCATAGTAGTAGTCGACCGATTTACTAAGTTCAGGAAGTTTATCCCTTACCGCAAAGACTTTAAGACTAAAGATATCGCGCATGTCTTCATTAAATGGGTAGTAGCACTACACGGCATGCTACAGGACCTAGTAACAGATCGAGGATCCGTGTTTACCTCTAACTTCTAGAGAGCCCTAATGAGACAATTCTAGGTCAAACATCGACTAAGTACTTCCTTCTACCCTTAGACAGATAGACAGACAGAACGTCTAAATCAGACGTTAGAATAGTACCTTCGATCCTATGTGAATAGGGACTAGAATAACTAGGTAGAGTTGTTACTAATAGCATAACTCGCGTATAATAGTACGCTAGCAGAGTCGACAGGACTCTCGCCATTTTAGATAGCATATAGATTAGCTATAGAAGACATTCTAGACGTCTTAGCTAGTAATCCGAACCTAGTAGCACTTAGACGAGTAGAACATCTACGCCGACTACAAACAGAAGCACGACTCGACCTGTAGTTCTATTAGCAGAACATAGCATAGTACGTGAATTGTAAGAGAATTAAGGGACTAATTCTAAAGGAGGGGGACAAGGTGTATCTCCTCTGCTGTCACATCAAATCAGACAAGCCGAGTAAAAAACTAGACGCTGTAAAACTAGGACTATTTAGGATTAAGGCCAAGAAGGGACTAGTTAATTTTAAGTTACAGCTACCCGAGCAGATGAGAATACACCCTGTGTTCTATGTCTCTCTGCTAGAACAAGCAGCGCTAGACGCCGCACTACAAACGGAACCCTTACTACTCGACCCTAAAGTAGAAGAACTAGAGTACACTGTCGAAAAGATTGTTGACACTTACTAGCGGGACAGACAGCGAGAGTACTTAGTAAAATAGGAAGGATATGGGAGTACTAAGAACACCTAGGAACCCCTAGAACATCTACGAAACTGTTAGCAAAAGATACGAAGTTTCGAGAAAGGAACGAACCTAGGAAGAAGATCCTAAGCCATGACTAGACTCCTGCGGGACGCCGTCGACTAGCTCGGCTATCACGCTATCTAGGAAACCCTAATATGAGGCGTTAGCGAAACCCTCTATTACGCTCTATGTCGTAGGACTAAGAGCGAGACCTGCTAAAGGATCTAGGTCAAGAAGAAACCTAGCCTGCGAGAGAGCCTGTTCCTCGGCCTCATCCTCCCTGATCTCGCGCTCCTCGAGAGCGCGACTATCCTTGACCTCCTAGTCGACTACGTCTAACTGTTTTTGAAGACGCATCTCCTTTGCATGCGCCTCTATTATCTTCTGCGAAGCCTTAGCTAGGACCGCCTTCGCACGATCGAGATCAGCAATTAGTCTTTTCCGCTAATCGCCTAAGTTCTTCTATTCGACCTCTGTTACCTTCGCGTTGTAACTCTAACAGTTGCTAAAGTAACATTACGAACATTTCCCTAAGGAAATGTATACCTGACAAACGAGCTTTAACTCTTGACACTAAGTACAGGACTTCATGCTATCCTAGCCCTAACGATAGATTCAATTCGCGCAGCGTTTACGTTTCTGCGTTAAAGGGGCGTTAGTGTCTAGGATGACACAAGGTAGTAATGTAGAAAGAGAAGACATCATAGCATAAAAGGAAATGACAAGAGAAACCCCGCACTAATAAGGTAGCTTAGGGACGAGCTAGGCTAAGAGGGGGATAGTGTCATGAGTGTTAGGAGTACTATGAGTTATAGGATCATGAGGGTCCTAAGTGCTATGAGTCATAGTATAGTTATAGGAGTACTATGAGTTATAGGCATAGTCATAGGAGAAAGGATCTGTCACGTGAGGATAGATCCCTAGATCTATAGGGTTAGTCTACAGATCTATAGGCCTGTAAGGGAGAAGGGATCTGTCATGGGATAATAGACCCTCGGATCTATAGGGTTAGTCTATAGATCTACAGACACGGATCTATTAGGTCTGTCGACAGATCTAATAGAGCTGCTCTGTCTCTCTAGTATATAGGGATAGCTTTAGGATAGGTAGTTAGGAGCTTCGTGCTTAATCTCAATTTAATCCTCTCTTGCTTAGAGGAGAGTTAGTTATAAGGTCAACTGCTATTGTCGATATTCTTCACAGCTCTGCGAGTCTAACACCTAGTTACCTTCCTGCTATCGGCACCTACCCTTATGACAGTTAGCATCCTGTAGTACTAGGCCTAATAGTCTATGAACTTTTCTATGTATTCCTCCGCTTTTATACTAGGTATTACCTATAACACTACAGACTTACATAAGTGGTCTTTAATAACCTATAGATACTAACATCCCTCGGAATTAGGCAGATCTGTCATGAAGTCTATCAAGATTTCCTAGAAGAATCTATTAGGGACTAGTAATAGCTTTAGTAGTCTGTGTTTATGCCCTCTCTATACCTTGTTACGGCTATAGTAGTCGCAGTTCCTCAGGAACTGCTAGACATGCTTAGATAGTAACAGCTAATAGAAGCCGCGCCCTAGGATTATTGTCGTAGCGTCCTGTCCTAGATGCCTGTATACTATAGCGTTATGCATAGACTAGATTAGCCTTGTCCTAAGCGTGCTGTTACTTTCGTCTCTAGGGTCTAGGGTGTCGTGCCTAGGCTAACTAGCTATTACTCCTAGGACCTAGAGCTTGTCGCGGTATTGTAGGAAGGCTCTCTTGTCGATCTTGTAGTCCCCTGCTTGCAATTTCAGCTTCACTCTAACTAGTAGTGTCTAGGCGCTACTCTTTACTACTCTAATTACTATCAAGTACAGCTCGTCCTTTTCTACTATAGCTGCCTACAAATTGTCAAGGGTATAGTCCTAGAAAGGTAATACAGTTAATACTAGGAGGCTATTAGAGCCGCATAGGTTCTAATGCCTACCCTTAGCATGCAGTGACCCTGCTACACATAGTAAGGGGGTCCTTTGTATATACGTTAGCTCGTATGTCGTCTAAGTAGGATTAATGCTTGACGTAGGATGCCCCTATGTCGCTAACCCTATAGTACCCCTGCAGGGGCTTCCTGACCCCACGGTACCCCTGCGGGGTTAGGCTCGAACATGCTTTCCCTAATTAAGGGGCGTCAGGGGTTATAAGTACCTCTAGCGCTAATTTTGCAATAAGCAGAAAGTAGCGCTATCTTGTACCTATTAAAAGGTCAGATTACTCTGTCACACTACGAGATATTTTTATATCATATAGCATATACATCTATATTAGTTCTGCTTTCTCCCCCCTGCTTTGTAGTCTAGTAGAGAATACTACAATATGTCTAGAGTACCGCAAACTTGTAACTAACACGTAGTAAGCGCTATCCTAAGCGCCTGTAATAGCGAAGCTAGCCTAAGTAACTAGCCTGCAGGAGTACCCCCTACGAGCAACACTGCATTAAACGACGGTTCTACTAGAGGCTAATCACGTAGTAGACAAGGTAATAGATCCCTTGCATAGGAACTGTAGCTAACCCTAACTATTAACCTAGCCCTTGTAGCCATGCTTGTCAATTAGGTTGCGAACTACCTTGCGAACTAGAGCTAGAGCCGTACCCCTTCTAGTAGCGACAACAGCGAGGACGACGAAGACGTTGCTATAAGTAGTACTAATAAACTAGCAGATAAAGAAATCTAGTAAGAATTCATGCTAGGGACCTGTAAAGACAATATACTAGTAGGCGTAGACTCTCTGCGTGTGCCTGCAAATCTAGTGCCTAAATTCAGGGCTATAGTAGGCTAACTAGGAGGCAGTTGTAACGTACGCAACCTAAAGCCATTTAAGGGAGACACCTTAAAGGAGGCTCAAACTTTCTTGCAGGCATGTAAGGTAGTTTTTATGCTTAACCTACGCGGATATTCTACAGAGGGCAAACAGGTCGCCTCTAGTATGATATAGCTCGAAGAGGATAAGGAACCTCGCAATAATTAGCAAAAGCGGTATAACCTTATACAGGTCTATAACAGAACGTATATGTAGGCGGACTTTCGCTAGTTCTATGTCAACTAGGTCGAGGATCTAGGTAACTATGCCCTTACTATGTCTGTCAAGTATAAGAAGGCTAAGCAGGAGAAGGGACAAATAACCTCTAGCTTTGCTACCTACCTTGCTATACTCGAGAGACAGACGCTACCCTATACTAAGACGAAACGCATGTAGTACCTACTTGTCAAGCTTAATGACAATCTTCAGAACATAATCATGACTTTTCATGAACTTTTGACAACTAATATAGATGTATATGCTATATAATATGAAAATATCTCGTAGTATGACAGAGTAATCTGACCTTTTAGTAGGTACAAGACAGCGCTGCTTTCTGCTTATCGCAGAGGTAGCGCTAAGGGTGCTTATAACCCCTGACACTCCTTAATTAGGGAAAGCATGTCTGAGCCTAACCCCGTAGGGGTACCGTAGGGTTAGCGATGTAGGGGCGTCCTACGTCGACTACTAATCCTACTTAGATAACATACAGGCTAACATATGTATAAAGGACCCCCTTGCCATGTGTAGCAGGGTTACTACATGCTAAGGGCAGGCATCAGAACCCATGCGGCTCTAATAGCCCCCTAGTATTAACCGTATCACTACCCCTCCTCCTATAAGGATGTCCCTAGCCTTACTAAGTAATGTACGCGGAACGTATAGGGTATAGGATGTAGCATGCTTACACTACGCAAGAGTGAATAGGTAGATAGCCTACGTAACATGTGTTATGCGTATACCTTAACACCTTCGTAGCGAGTACAGGGTAGAGGCTACTAACTTAGGCGGGTTTTAATCTGTTACATATTAGGCAGCTTCGTAACACCTTCGCTTTACATGTAGATCAAGATATCAGGAAACTACAAGTACGTACCTTAGTTAATCCTTGAAATTATAGGGCGAGTATGCGCGCTAGCCTCGCCAAGTAGCTTAGCCGTCCCTATTTAGTCATGACCATGAAGAACATGTCGCAGAACCTTAGGGTAGTAGGAAAGTGCGCGGACGCTCTACGCGCACTGCTCGAAATAGCAGGAGCGCGCTCCTAGCGCGGGTCTCGCTACATTTTCATGCTAGTAGGCTAGCATGAGTGTAGTTAGCGCACATGCGTAACAGCCGCGTTATCCGTTATTACATCATTCGGTCCCCTTGTAAGTTAACTAAAGGCAGGTAATCTGCGCATGTAGTTCGAGTTACTAGCTTAACGGTTGCAGTAGGCAATAGGGAGGCTGTTAGAGGGTATAAAAACCTCGTCACTTCCCTAAACTTCCTGTTCTAAGACACTAACATTAACCTCTACTCCTATTTCGCTTAGCTTGCGCCTCGCCTTGTCTACAGGTCTATACTAGAGCTTCTTCTTCTTTAATCAATTAATCAAGATTAATTAACCTGTCTTAGCTATAATGGCCTATATACTACAGACTAAGTTTGACGCTACTCGCTCTGCCCGCAATCGTCGCTTATGTTAACGATGACTTGACAACCTTAGTAGCTAAGCTGCACACATCTCTCCTCCGCGTGTTAGTAAGGCGTCCCCTACCCGCGAGGTATGTATAACTTATACTAACTGAAGCGTAGCTAAGATCTATGTCAGCAGATTTGATGAGAGTAGTGTCTACTATAATTGTGTTAACTATAATAGCAAGCATCAAAAATGCTAAGACCTCCCTAAAGAGGTATACAGCGAGTATAACTAGCTCTGCCGTAATATCGATGACTTCTAGAGTGCGCGCGACAAGGGGATTGCTAAAGGCACTCTAACTATAAACAGGCTACAGGCTAAGTACTACGAGGCACTCGCCTACCTACTTGGCGCCCTCTCGTGCTTCACCGCGACTACTAACTGTTCTTATAGCAGTGTTTGCTTCGACTCTCTGCTAACAGGCGAAAACGTTTGTCTAGGTCTAATCGCAGACTTAGTCTAGAAGATCTTAAAGGTACTAACTGTTAGGGTCGAGACCTTCGCCATAGTACGCATATAGTGCGGGTACCCTCTAAGTATGAATGCTGACTTTCTCTGCTAGGCTAACGTTAGCGTCGAGAAGTATCCGACTAGCTGTTAGCGTTAGCAACTTAGGGCCCTTGCCTCTATTAACGATGACTTCAAGATGCGGATAATCTGCAAAAAGGTTATCAAGCAATTTACCGTTCCTGCCGCTAAGGCTACGCCCTAGCGCTATACCGAGAGACAGCCTGCCTCTAAGCCGGTCCTAAGGACTAAGCTGTAAGTTACTTACTCGAATCCTGTTGCGTGCGTATAGCTAACACATTGTAGCGCTGCCGCCTACGCCGCCTTGACGCTACTGTCTAAGAAGAAGAAGAAGAAGGCAAGGGCCGAAATTGAGGTTAGCGACAAGGAAGCCGAACCTTCCCTGCTTGCGATCCGTACTACGTCTGTCAAGACGCTAAGGCACAAGCCTCTAGGCTAGATCTTTGAGGATGAGGAGGATGACGACGTCTAGGATACCTTCGGTCCTAACGTGATCCCTTCGCGCTATAGTGTTACCGTACTAGTTGCGCCTAAGGAGGACACTAAGTCTGATAATGTAGTCGACACTTGTGTTAAGAAGCGCAAGATGATCTCGAGGGCCGAGCGCGACAGCCGCAAGCGCGCTTAAGTCTCTTCCCCTTCTAATGCTAAGGATAAGGTAGTCGTCGCGACTAGGCGCGGTAAGGGTGTTACTAGCTCTCTAGCTACTATAGGCTCTAAAGACAAGCTCCCTCGCAACCTACTAAAGAAGAAGATGCTAGCCTCTCTTCGTGGCGTTACTACTCCTGTTACTCATAGTCGCTTCGGGGTGTTTAGTAGACCCCGTGTAGGTAGGTAGTCCCTAGCGGACCGTAACAAGAAAGACTCTCCTGCTTCGGGTTCAGTTAGGAAGCCCCTAACTAGTAGTCGCTAAGTATTAGCTACAAAGCTAATCCGAGCATGTCTCTTATTCTTCTTAGGTTTATTCTAGGTGTGCCTTTAGGCATCAATGATGTATAAGTAGGGCGTTTGCTTCTCGTTGTCACTTCGCGCGTTATGCGCTATATATACATGTCAAGAATTCTGCTCCGAAACTCTTATCTTCCTACGAATCGACCTTCTTAAGCCCTACTTACGCCTCCTCTACTCTTCGAACTCGCGAATAGCTTCTAGAGCGTTCTTGTAGTCTTCGGCCGGAACCTATTATGTGTACTTAGGTAGGTATCCTTTCTACTTTACTAGATAGTACGTTATGCCTTTACGCCGCATACTGTCCTTAATACCCTTGACTTCCTACTCTTCGTTCTCTTCTGCTACTAGCATCAGGTCCGCAGGCTCTTTGCCCTTACGCTATACCTATAGTTCGAGTAGAGATACGTAGAAGACGTCATGTACATGATATGACGATAGTAATAATAACCGGTACGCCTGCGAGCCTATTATGTCGCGTATCTAGAAGGGTCCGACAAACCTTAGCGTCATCTTCTTGCTTAGAAGTTTTAGCTTGAGATTCTTTGTCGACAGTAACACCTTTATACTAACTACGTATTACATCGGTTTAGCATAGGCGTTATTATGTTTTATCTGGGATTCTGAGGCCTTTTTCTAGTGTTCTATTAGCACTAAATGTACCTCGCGCATACGCCGCGCTAATTCTGCGGCAGCTAGTACCCTCTCCTTAGAAGACTCGTCCTAAGGCGGTTCTAGGTGTATTTCTGGATCAAAGCTATAAAGAATCTGAAATAGCGACATGCGCATAGTAGCATACACGCTGTTATTAACTGCAAATTCCGCCATAGGAATTACGTCAGCCTAGGCATCCTAGTTCTTAGCGTAGTAGCACTAAAGGTACTACTTAAGAGTCTAGTTTATACGTTTAGTCTAACTATTAGTCTGTGGATAGAATGCTGTACTTAGGCGGTGCTTAACACGCGCCTTAAACACAAATTCTTGCTAGTATTTACTAGTAAAGACAGAACCTCGATCTAATAGGATACTTCGGGGGACACTAAAGCACTATATAACTTTATCGCGAAGTAGTCACGTAAGCTCGCTACTTATGCACTTTTTCGTATATAGGATGAAGACATTTATCTTAGAGTATTAGTCGACTACTATAAGGACAGTATTAACTACATTACCTCTCTACTTTGCTAGCAGCAAATTAGTAATAAAATCTATAGTCAAGTCTTGCTATAGTCTCTCTAGTAGTAGGAGCGCCTAAGCATTACTATAGGGGCGATAGCGCCAAGATTTGCTAACCTAGCATGTCTAGCAGGATTTAACATAGTCAGAGACATCCTGTTCTAGCGTTAGCTACTAGTATTTGCGTCCGAGAAGTACGATTGTCTTCTCTGCGCTAAAATGGCCCGCGAGTTTATTGTCATAATGAATACAGAGGAGCTGCAAACAGAGTATGTAGTTAGTAGGTACGTAGAGCCTATTGTTAAAGTACTACAAGTCGCCTGACTTGATCTAGTAGTTTAGACTGCCTATAGTGTCCTAGAGGGCTATACCCTTATTAATTAACTCCGGTTCTCGCTCTTGTAACTGCTGAATAAGTCTCGAGACTTCTTTAAAGGGTTCTTTAGACATCGTATGCTTACTACATGTAAGCTAGTTAACTACCGCACAGATCAAGCTAGACGTAGTCGCTACAACTGCTAGATAGGAGGGTTTGTTACTAGCAGAGGCTATAAGGCCCTATTAGACCTATAGTCGACCTACAAGAGAAGCTAACGACAGATCGCCGCCCTAAACTACAAGCTTCGTTTGTAGCGTAGGGAGAAGCTATTAGTTACCCTGCTCCCTAGTGTCGTAGTCCGGTCGTCGCGAAGGACTGTTAGCTAGATTCGTCTTTCTAGAACGATGCTAGATAACGAAGTCAAAGCTAGCAAGGAAAGTCGCCTACCTTGCTTGCCGACTACTTAGCTGCTTTACTCCTATGAAGCCGCGAAGGTTGTTATAGTTAGTAAGTACCTTAATAGGGTACGCTGCGCCTTCGAGGTAGTGTTAGTACTCCTTAAAGCTATTAACAATAGCTAAAAGCTCTTAGTCGTAAGTCTCGTAGTTAAGCTTAGCGCCCTACATGTTCTGCAACTAGAAGGTAATTAGGTACTATTACGTACTACCTTTGTACGACTAGAGCTAGGATATAATTACGGCTATTGCGAATTTTGAAGTATCGGTCTCTATTTAGATCTTCGTAGTAGGGTCAAAGTGCCGAAGTATAGGCGTAGTTTAGAAAGCTGCTTTAAGTTCAGAGAAAGCCTTACTCTAAGCCTCCTCCTAAGGCACTATCCCTAGCTTTTTTCCTCGAATCGCGCCCTTTGCGAGGGCCATAAGGGGAGCCACGATCTTCAAGTAGGACCATATGAATCTGCAGTAGAAGTTAGTAAACCCTAGGAACACCTACACTTCTTAGAGGGTAGTTAGCCGCAGCTACTCCGCGATTGCGGACACCCTTTAGTCATCTATGATAACTCCTTCTATAGAGACGATGTATCCAAGAAACTTAATCCTATCTGTCAGGAATAAGCACTTCTTTAGGTTCGCGTATAGAGCGAACTTGCGGAGCTATTTAAGTACTATCCTTAGGTACCGAATATGCTCCTCCTTCGAGTCAGAGTAGACTAGTATATCGTCTAAATATACTACGTAGCAGGTGTTAACGAGGCCGGCTAGGGCCCGGTTAATATACGCTTAGAACATTGCTAGTACGTTAGTTAAGCTAAACGGCATTACTGTATACTCGAAGTGTCTGTACTACGTTTAGAATAAAGTCTTCTACTTGTCGCCCTTTCAGATTAGTATCTAGTAGTAGGCGTCCTTCAAGTCGATAGACAAGAAGATGGCGGCGTAACTAAGGCGGTCAAGCGTCTCGCTAATAAGTAGTAGGGGGCAGCGGTTCTTCTAGGTTACTACGTTAAGGCCCCTATAGTTAACGTATAGGCGGAGCATGTTGTCCTTCTTTAGGACGAACATAACTAACGCTCTAGCCTCGCTGTCGCTTTGTCGGATCTACGCGTTCCTTTGAGCCTTGTAGAGGTAGTCTTGAAGTGTTTCGAACTACGATTCCGACATAGGGTACAGAGGTTAATGCGGAGGATTATAACCCTCCTTAAGGTTAATCGCATGTTTGGCATCTAGGGCCCAGGCATAGGCCGCAGCCTCCGCGTCGAAAATATCAGCGTATTCCCCTAACTCAGGTAGAAGGGTAACGTCTTCCTTGACGTTCTGTATGTAGACCGTATACATGCATTAGACCTTCTTCATGTCCTTGTAGAAGCTACGTGCGTCACGTATCTATACTACAGGAACTTCGCCTATAGAGCTATAGAACTAGTTATTAGTAGCTCTATTAACAACGACTCCCTGCTTGTAGCGCTAAGGGCGGCCGAGTAGGAGCTCCTTATTAGGAACGTCTTTAGCGTAGAAGACTTCGTTAGTCTCGCGTACTTCTCCTAAGGAGTCCGCGAGTTAGAGGCGCACGTTGTACGAGCCTTAAGCCGCTACGCCTTCGCCCTAAAAGGACTTCATAGTAGGCAGCAGGGCTCCTAGGATCGGCTTTAAACTAAGCTGTACGATTACCCTCTAGGGTATCACGTTAACCTCCGCAAGGTTGTCTAACATATAGTCTACTAGCTTAAGCGAGCCATTAACTTAGACTGTACTAGATAGGTACTAGGTAGGCTACGAGTCTACACTATTAGTAACAGACAGCTTAGATACCCGCGGTAGCCATTCGGCTGTCTCGGGCTTGTCCTTCTTTTGCCTCCCCTCTAGGGAGGTTTCGGACACCTTGCTTACCTTTTTCCTATCATTTCGTTTAGGACAGTAAGCCGCCTAGTAGTCCCTCGCTCTACAGATGTAGCAGCTACTCGGAGGCTTCTCGCTACTGTCTTTTAGCTCAGAGGGCTTGCTCCTCCTAAATGAACTACCGCGTTAGGCGTGACCCCTAGGACGCTTGTAATAGCAGCCCTTTAGTAGGTCCTTAGGGCTTAGACGCTTATTGTCCTTACCGCCCGATTTTCTATTTCGCTTTAAGGTAATCTCTTTACGTGTCATAAGGGACACAAGGTCTTACCGAATTGTCGGAAGTTCATGAAAAGTTATGATTGTATTCTGAAGATTGTCATCAAGTTTGACAAGTAAGTGCCGCACGCGTTACGTCTCGGTATAGGGTAGTATCTGTCCCTCGAGCGTAGCGAGGTAGGTAGCAAAGCTAGAGGTTATTTGTCCCTTCCCCTACTTGGCCTTCTCGTACTTAACAGACATAGTAAGAGCGCGATTCCCTGGATCCTCGACCTAGTCGACATAGAACTAGCGAAAGTCTGCCTACATATACGTTCTGTCGTAGACTCGCATAAGGTCATACTACTCATGCTAATTGTTACGAGGTTCCTTATCCTCTTCGAGCTACATTACACTAAAGGCAACCTGTTCGCCCTCTGTAGAATATCCGCATAGGTTAAGTATAAAAATGATATAGATGTATGTGCTATATGATATGAAAATATCTCGCAGTGTGACAGAGTAATCCGACCTTTTAGTAGGTACAAGACAGCGCTGCTTTCTGCTTATCGCAGAGGTGGCGCTAAGGGTGCTTATAACCCCTGACGCTCCTCAATTAGGGAAAGCATGTCCGAGCCTAACCCCGTAGGGGTACCGTAGGGTCAGCGACGTAGGGGCGTCCTACGTCGACAACTGATCCTACTTAGACGACATACGAGCTAACGTATGTACGAAGGACCCCCTTGCTATATGTGGCAGGGTCACTACATGCCAAGGGCGGCTATTAGAACCCATGCGGTTCAAATGGTCCCCTAGTATCAACCGTATCACTGCCCCTCCTCCTATGAGGATGTCCCTAGCCTTACTAAGTGACGCACGCGGAACATATAGGGTACGGGATGTAGCACGCTTACACCGCGTAAGGGTAAATAGGTAGATAGCCTGCGCAACATGTGTCATGCGCATACCTTAACACCTTCGTAGCGAGTACGGGGCGGAGGCTGCTAACTCAGGCGGGTTTCAATCCGTCACATGTTAGGCGGCTTTGCAATACCTTCGCTTTACATGCAGATCAAGATATCAGGAAACTACAAGTACGTACTTCGGTTAATCCTTGAAATTATAGGGCAAGCATGCGCGCCAGCCTCGCCAAGTAGCTTGGCTGTCCCTATTTAGTCGTGACTGTGAAGAACGTGTCGCAGAACCTCGGGGTAGTAGGAAAGTGCGCGGACACTCTGCGCGCGCCGCTCGAAACAGCAGGAGCGCGCTCCTGGCGCGGGCCTCGCCACATTTCCATGCTAGTAGGCTAGCACAAGTGCGGTCGGCGCACATGCGTGACAGCCGCGTTATCTGTTATTGCATTATTCGGTCCCCTTGTGAGTCAACTAAAGGCAGGTGCTCTGCGCATGTAGTTCGAGTCACTAGCTCAACAGTTGCGGTAGGCAACAGGGGGGCTGTCAGAGGGTATAAAAACCTCGTCGCTCCCTAAACTTTCCTGTTCTAAGACACTATCATCGACCTCCGCTCCTACTTCGCTTAGCTTGCGCCTCGCTATATCTGCAGGTCCGTACTAGAGCTCCTTCTTCTTTAATCAATCAATCAAGATCAATTAACCTGTCTTAGCTACAATGGCTTATATGCTACAGACTAAGTTCGACGCTACTCGCTCTGCCCGCGATTGTCGCTCGTGTCGACAATGCCTCGACAACCTTAGTAGCTAAGCTGCTTACATCTCTCCTCCGCGTGTTAGTAAGGCGTCCCCTACCCGCGAGGTATGCGTGACTTATACTAACTAAAGCGTAGCCGAGATCTGCGTCGGCAGGTTTGATGAGGGCAGTGTCTACTACAATTGTGTCAACTGTAATGGCAAGCATCAAAAATGCCAAGACCTCCCTGAAGAGGTGTATGGCGAGTATAACTAGCTCTGCCGTAACATCGATAACTTCTAGAGTGCGCGCGACAAGGGGATTACTAAAGGCACTCCGACTATGAACAGGCTACAGGCCAAGTACCGCGAGGCACTCGCCTACCTGCTCGGCGCCCTCTCGTGCTTCACCGCGACTGCTAACCGTTCTCATAGCGGCGTTCGCTTCGACTCTCTACTAACAGGCGAAAACGTTTGTCTAGGTCTGATCGCAGACTTAGTCTAGAAGATCTTGAAGGTGCTAACTGTTAGGGTCGAGACCTTCGCCATAGTACGCATATGGTGCGGGTGCCCTCCGAGTATAAATGCTGACTTTCTCTACTAGGCTAACGTTAGCGTCGAGAAATATCCGACTAGCCGTCAGCGTCAGCAACTCGGGGCCCTTGCCTCTATTAACGATGACTTTAAGACGCGGATAATCCGCAAGAAGGTTATCAAGCAATTCACCGCTCCCGCCGCTAAGGCTACGCCCTAGCGCCGTACTAAGAGGCAGCCTGCCTCTGAGCCGGTCCTGAGGACTAAGCCGTAAGTTACTCACTCGAATCCTGTCGCGTGCGTACAGCTAACACATTGTAGCGCTGCCGCCTACGCCGCCTCGACGCCACTGTCTAAGAAGAAGAAGAGGGCCAGGGCCGAAATTGAGGTTAGCGACGAGGAAGCCGAGCCTTCCCCGCTTGCGACCCGCACTACGTCCGTCAAGACGCTAAGGCACAAGCCTCTAGGCCAGATCTTTGAGGATGAGGAGGATGACGACGTTCAGGATACCTTCGGTCCTAACGTGATCCCTTCGCGCCATAGTGTCACCGCACCGGTTACGCCTAAGGGAGACACTAAGTCCGATGATGTGGTTGACACTCGTGTCAAGAAGCGCAAGATGATCTCGAGGGCCGAGCGCGACAGCCGCAAGCGCGCTCGAGTCTCTTCGCCTTCTGATGCTAAGGATGAGGTAGTCGTCGCGACTAGGCGCGGTAAGGGTGTCGCTAGTTCTCCGGCTACTATAGGCTCTAAAGACGAGCTCCCTCGCAACCTACTAAAGAAGAAGATGCCGGCCTCTCTTCGTGGCGTTGCTACCCCTGTTACTCATGGTCGCTTCGGGGTGTTTAGTAGACCCCGTGCGGGTAGGCAGTCCCTAGCGGACCGTAACAAGAAAGACTCTCCTGCTTCGGGTTCAGTCAGGAAGCCCCTAACTAGTAGTCGCTAAGCATTAGCTACGAAGCTAATCCGAGCATGTCTCTTGTTCTTCTTAGGTTTATTCTAGGTGTGCCTTTAGGCATTAATGATGTATAAGTAGGGCGTTTGCTTCTTGTTGTCGCTTCGCGCGTCATGCGCTACATACACGTGTCAAGAATTCTGCTCCGGAACCCTCATCTTCCCACGAATCGACCTTCTTAAGCCCTGCTTACACCTCCTCCGCTCTTCGAATTCACGAATAGCTTCCGGAGTGTTCTTGCAGTCTTCGGCCGGAACCTATTGTGTGTACTTAGGTAGGTATCCTTTCTACTTCACTAGATAGTGCGTTGCGCCCTTGCGCCGCATACTGTCCTTAATACCCTCGACTTCCTACTCTTCGTTCTCTTCTGCTACTAGCATCGGGTCCGCGGGCTCTTCGCCCTTGCGCTGTACCTATAGTTCGAGTAGAGATACGTAGAAGACGTCGTGCACACGATACGACGATAGTAACGATAGCTAGTACGCCTGCGAGCCTATTGCGTCGCGTATCCGGAAGGGTCCGACGAACCTTAGCGTCATCTTCTTGCTCGGAAGTTTCAGCTTGAGATTCTTCGTCAATAGCAATACCTTCGTACTAACTACATACTACATCAGTTTAGCACAGGTGTTATTATGTTTAATCTGGGATTCTGAGGCCTTTTTCTAGTGTTCTATTAGCACCGAATGTACCTCGCGCATACGCCGCGCTAATTCCGCGGCGGCTAGCACCCTCTCCTTAGAAGACTCGTCCCGAGGCGGTTCTAGGTGTATTTCCGGATCAAAGCTATAGAGAATCTGAAATGGCGACATGCGCATAGTAGCATGCACGCTGTTATTAACTGCAAATTCCGCCATAGGAATTGCGTCGGCCTAGGCATCCTGGTTCTTAGCGTAGTAGCACCGAAGGTACTACTCAAGAGTCTAGTTCATACGTTTAGTCTGACTATTAGTCTGTAGATAGAATGCTGTACTTAGGCGGTGCTTAACACGCGCTTCAAACACAAATTCTTGCTAGTATTCACTAGTAAAGACAGAACCTCGATCTAATAGGATACTTCGGGGGACACCGAAGCGCCGTACGACTTCGTCGCGAAGTAGCCGCGCAAGCTCGCCGCTTGTGCACTTTTTCGTACATAGGATGAAGATATTCATCTTCAAGTATCGGTCGACTACTACAAGGACAGCATCAACCACATCGCCTTTCTACTTTGCTAGCGGCAAATCGGTAATGAAATCCATAGTCAAGTCTTGCTATAGTCTCTCTGGTAGTAGGAGTGCCTGAGCATCGCCGTAGGGGCGATAGCGCCGAGATTTGCTAATCTGGCACGTCTAGCAGGATTTGACATAGTCAGAGACATCCTGTTCTAGCGTAGGCTACTAGTATTTACGTCCGAGAAGTGCGTTTGTCTTCTCTACGCCAAAATGGCCCGCGAGTTTATCGTCATGATAAATACGGAGGAGCTGCGAACAGAGTACGCGGTCAGCGGGTACGTAGAGCCTATTGTCAAAGTACTACAAGTCGCCTGACTTGGTCTAGTACTTCGGACTGCCTGCAGTGTCCTAGAGGGCTACACCCTCATTAATTAACTCCGGTTCTCGCTCTTGCAACCGCTGAATAAGTCTCGAGACTTCTTTAAAGGGTTCTTCAGACATCGCATGCTTACCGCATGTAAGCCGGTTAACTACCGCACGGATCGAGCTAGACACGGTCGCCACAACTGCCAGATAGGAGGGTTCGTCACTAGCGGAGGCCGTGAGGCCCCATTAGACCCGCAGTCGACCTACAAGAGGAGCTAACGACAGATCGCCGCCCTAAACTACAAGCTTCGTTTGCAGCGTAGGGAGAAGCTGTCGGTTACCCTCTTCCCTAGTGTCGTAGTCTAGTCGTCGCGAAGGACTGTCGGCCGGATTCGTCTTTCTAGAACGATGCTAGATAACGAAGTTAAAGCTAGCGAGGAAAGTCGCCTACCTTGCTTGCTAACTACTTAGCTGCTTTACGCCTATGAAGCTAGAAAGGTTATTATAGTTAGTAAGTACCTTAATAGGGTACGCTGCGCCTTCGAGGTAGTGTCAGTACTCCTTGAAGCCGTCAATAATAGCTAAAAGCTCTTAGTCGTAAGTCTCATAGTTAAGCTTAGCGCCCTGCATCTTCCGCGACTAGAAGGCAATCAGGTACTATTACACACTACCTTTGTGCGACTAGAGCTGCGATATAATTGCGGCTATTACGAATTTTGAAGCATTAGTCTCTATCTAGATCTTTGTAGCAGGGTCAAAGTGCCGAAGTATAGGCGTAGTTTAAAAAGCTGCTTTAAGTTCAGAGAAAGCCTGCAATCGGGTACTATCGCGCACTACCTTCGTGCGACTAGAGCTGCGATATAATTGCGGCTATTGCGAATTTTGAAGCATCGGTCTCTATCCGGATCTTCGCAGTAGGGTCAAAGTGCCGAAGTATAGGCGCAATTTAGAAAGCTGCTTTGAGTTCAGAGAAGGCCTTGCTCTAAGCCTCCTCCTAAGGCACTTTCCCTGGCTTTTTTCCTCGAACCGCGCCCTTTGCGAGGGCCGTGAGGGGAGCCACGATCTTCAAGTAAGATCGTATGAATCTGCGGTAGAAGTTAGTGAATCCTAGGAACACCTGCACTTCTCGGAGGGTAGTCGGCTACAGCTACTCCGCGATTACGGACACCCTTTAGTCATCCATGATGACTCCTTCCGTGGAGACGATGTATCCGAGAAACTCAATCCTATCCGTCAGGAATGAGTACTTCTTTAGGTTTGCGTACAGAGCGAACTTGCGGAGCCGTTCGAGTACTATACTTAGATGCCGAATATGCTCCTCCTTCGAGTCGGAATAGACTAGTATATCGTCCAAATATACTACGTAGCAGGTGTCAACGAGGCCGGCTAGGGCCCGGTTGATATACGCTTAGAACGTCGCTAGTGCGTTAGTCAAGCCAAACGGCATCACTATATACTCGAAGTGTCTGTACTACATTCGGAATGCAGTCTTCTACTCGTCGCCCTTTCGGATCGGTATCTAGTAGTAGGCGTCCTTCAAGTCGATAGACGAGAAGATAGCGGCGCGACCAAGGCGGTCAAGCGTCTCGCTAATAAGTAGTAGGGGGCAGCGGTTCTTCTAGGTCACCGCGTTAAGGCCCCTATAGTCAACGTATAGGCGGAGCGTGTTATCCTTCTTCGGGACGAACATAACTAACGCTCTAGCCTCGCTGTCGCTTCGTCGGATCCACGCGTTCCTTTGCGCCTTGTAGAGGTAGTCTCGAAGTGTTTCGAGCTACGATTCCGACATAGGGTACAGAGGTTAATGCGGAGGATTGTAACCCTCCTTAAGGTCAATCGCATGTTCCGCGTCTAGGGCCCGGGCATAGGCCGCAGCCTCTGCGTCGAAAATATCGGCGTATTCCTCTAACTTAGGCGGAAGGGTAACGTCTTCCTTGACGTTCTGTATGCAGACCGCATACACGCATTAGACCTTCTTCATGTCCTTGTAGAAGCTGTGTGCGTCACGCATCCGCACCGCAGGAACTTCGCCTATAGAGCTATAGAACTAGTTGTTAGTAGCTCCATTAACAACGACTCCCTACTTGTAGCGCCAAGGGCGGCCGAGTAGGAGCTCCTTATCAGGAACGTCTTTGGCGTAGAAGACTTCGTTAGTCTCGCGCACTTCTCCCGAGGAGTCCGCGAGTTAGAGGCGCACGTTGTACGCGCCTCGAGCCGCTGCGCCTTCGCCCTAAAAAGACTTCATGGTAGGCAGCAGGGCTCCTAGGATTGGCTTCAAACCGAGCCGTACGATTACCCTCTAGGGTATCACGTTGACCTCCGCAAGGTCATCTAACATACAGTCTACTAGCTCGAGCGAGCCATTAACTCGGACCGCGCTAGATAGGCGCCGCGTAGGCCACGAGTCTACACCATTAGTAACAGACAGCTTAGATACCCGCGGTAGCCATTCGGTTGTCTCGGGCTTGTCCTTCTTTCGCCTCCCCTCTAGGGAGGTTTCGGACACCTTGCTTACCTTCTTCCTATCACTTCGTTTAGGACAGCGAGCCGCCTAGTAGTCCCTCGCTCCACAGATGTAGCAGCTACTCGGAGGCTTCTCGCCACCGTCTTTTGGCTCGGAGGGCTTGCTCCTCCGGAATGAACTACCGCGTTAGACGTAGCCCCTAGGGCGCTTGTAATAGCGGCCCTTCGGGGGGTCCTCGGGGCTTAGACGCTTATTGTCCTTACCGCCCGATTTCCCATTTCGCTTCAAGGTGATTTCCATACGTGTCGTAAGGGACACGAGGTCTTGCCGAGTTGTCGGAAGTTCATGAAAAGTCATGATTATGTTCCGAAGATTGTCATCGAGTTTGACGAGCAAGTGCCGCATGCGTTGCGTCTCGGTATAGGGTAGCATCTGTCCCTCGAGCGTGGCGAGATAGGTTGCGAAGCTAGAGGTTGTTTGTCCCTTCCCCTGCTTAGCCTTCTCGTACTCGACAGACACGGTAAGGGCGCGATTCCCCGGATCCTCGACCTAGTCGACACAGAACTAGCGAAAGTCCGCCTACGTATACGTTCTGTTGTAGACCCGCATAAGGTCATACCGCTCATGCTAATTGTTGCGAGGTTCCTTATCCTCTTCGAGCTACATCACACCAAAGGCGACTCGTTTGCCCTCTATGGAATATCCGCGTAGGTTGAGCACGAAAACTGCCTCACATGCCTGCAAGAAAGTTCGAGCCTCCTTCAAGGTGTCTCCCTTGAACGGCTTCGGGTTACGTGCGTTACGACTACCTCCTAGTTAGCCTACTATGGCCCCGAATTTAGGCACCAAGTTCGCAGGCACATGCGGAGGGTCTGCGCCTCCTAGTAAGTTGTCTTCGCGGGTCCCTGGCATGAAATCTCGCTAGATTTCTTCGTCCGCTAGTTCGTTAGTACTACTCATGGCGACGTCTTCGTCGTCCTCGCCGTTGTCGCTGCTAGGAGCGGTGCGGCTCTAGCTCTAGTTCGCAAGGCGGTTCGC
>JADDMT010000108.1:0-98180 GCA_021401465.1 Teratosphaeria epicoccoides
TAAGGTCATACCGCTCATGCTAATTGTTGCGAGGTTCCTTATCCTCTTCGAGCTACATCACACTAAAGGCGACTCGTTCGCCCTCTGTGGAATATCCGCGTAGGTTAAGCACGAAAACTGCCTCACACGCCTACAAGAAAGTTCGAGCCTCCTTCAAGGTGTCTCCCTTGAACGGCTTCGGGTTGCGTGCGTTACGACTACCTCCTAGTTAGCCTACTATAGCCCCGAATTCAGGCACTAAGTTCGCGGGCACACGCGGAGGGTCTGCGCCTCCTAGTAAGTTGTCTTCGTAGGTCCCTAGCGTGAAATCTCGCTGGATTTCTTCGTCCGCCAGTTCGTTAGTACCGCTTATAGCGACGTCTTCGTCGTCCTCGCTGTTGTCGCTGCTAGGAGCAGTACGGCTCCGGCTCTAGTTTGCAAGGTAGTTCGCGACCTAATTGACAATCATGGCTACAAGGGCCGGGTCGATAGTCGGGGTTAGCCGCGGTCCCTGTACGGGGGGTCTATTGCCTAGTCTGCCGCGTAATTGTCCTCTAGCGGAACTGTCGCTCAATGTAGTGTCGCTCGTAGCGGTTACTTCTGCGGGCTAGTTACTCAGGCCAGCTTCGCCATCGTGGGCGCTCGGGATAGCGCTCGCTACGCGTTAGTTGCGAGTTCGTAGTGCTCTAGACATATCGTAGTATTCTCTGCTAGACTGCAAAGCAGGGGGGAGAAAGCAGAACTGATATAGATGTATGTGCTATATAATATGAAAATATCTCGCAGTGTAACAGAGTAATCCGACCTTTTAGTAGGTACAAGACAGCGCTGCTTTCTGCTTATCGCAGAGGTGGCGCTAAGGGTGCTTATAACCCCCGACGCTCCTTAATTAGGGAAAGCATGTCCGAGCCTAACCCCGTAGGGGTACCGTAGGGTCAGCGACGTAGGGGCGTCCTACGTCGACAACTGATCCTACTTAGACGACATACAAGCTAACGTATGTACGAAGGACCCCCTTGCCATATGTGGCAGGGTCACTGCATGCTAAGGGCGGCTATTAGAACCCATGCGGTTCAAATGGTCCCCTGGTATCAACCGTATCAAGAAGATAGAGGTACTTAAGTAGAGGCTAGCCGCGAGTAAGGCGCGAGTAGTATAACTAGATTATGATCTTGATTCTATGAAGGCTAAGCTAGTAGCAGTTAAGGGGGTTAACAATGTAGGTAGTAGTATAGTTGTTAGCATGAATACAGGTACAATTAGGGCGCAAGTCGAGGAATTAGCGGGTCTTGTTAGCGCTTACTTAGAGCGCATTATATAGTAGAGTCGGCATATTGTTAACTTGAAGCTATAGGTACGGCAGTTATAGCAGGATACCTTTAGTAGCAGTCTTCTAGTATACACTAATAACTAGCGCCGCGACTTGTCTGCTACGGCTAAGCGTAGTAACTAGCCCTTTGTAGCATAAGGTTAAGAGTAGCAGAATAGTGTATAAGACCGCAAATGTAGCGCGAGTAGCATTAGTGTACCCTATTAATCGAGCTTCTACTTATCTACCTTCTTATACTATGCTTACTACTACCCCTATCGTTAATTGCCTTGTAATCGAACTAGTTCTTTAGTCTTAGCTAGTACATAATTAGATTTAGATCTACATTAAGCTATAGTAGCACTCGCCTTTGCTTCTTAGTAGTTACTAGTTAAGGCGCTCCTGTAACAATCTCTGCTAGCTAACCCCCCTCTAGCGCCGTAGCCTCCTCTGCTTAAGCTACGGTTTTAGCTACGAATACTATAAGAGTCGTAGGTTCTATAGAGACGCGCTTACGCTTAATCTTAATCCCTAGCTTAATCTTGATCCCTGGCTCTTTCTTAATAGGCATCTCTGCTAGTGTAGTACTCGCGGCTACGTTTGCGACTAGCTCGTCATCATTATCATCATTAATTAATATTACCTTGTTAGCGCTAACGCATGCTTGCTTCGTAACCTTCTTAGCTTCTACTCTTACTACAAATGCGGCCTTTGCCTCTACTACTTGCTGCTACTTCTTATACTCCGCCTCTTACTCTGTAGTCTGTAGTCTATATAGTCGAGCTATAATGACACTAATATTAGTCAAATTGTCTGAGTCGTCCGATAGCATCTTGTCTACCTCTTCTAACTTAGTAATAGATCAGATAGACTCTAGCGCCTTTACTAGACTAACGCGCTCTACCTACTTAGCTAGGGCATTACGCTCTAAGTCTAAGAACAATGTAGTATTGTCAAGAGAGGCTAGATTAAACGACTTAGAGTCGTCAAATATTAATGAGCGCCTGCTTAGTAGATGCTCTAACTCTCTTAAAGTAATAGAGTTATACATCTTAATAAGGAAGAACGCCTTATAGACAGCAGACTTCTTTGTAGGCTTAAAGATACTAAGCATCTTAGCAACGTTCTTATGATCGTTCTAATCTGCAACGATTATTATAGGCTTATTATAAGTGTTAAACTTGCTATCCTTCGCCTTAGGGTCTTTAATAAAGTACTACTTACAAAATAATAGATTACTAACTAGACCTTAGAGGTGCTTGTTTTGCCGCTTGTCCTGCAATATAGCCTGCGCTGCTAAGAATGCCTTAAGTAATACTATGTGCTTAGTGCAAAGACTAAAAGGTACGTTGATTTCGCCTACGAAGACCTTATTAGTCAGATTCGGCTTAAGGCGGTTCTTAGTAAATCCGCTATCATTAGTAGGTATGAGCTAGATCTCCTGCTTGTACATCCTTATGTTAATCTTTAGCGGCGTTAGTAGCAGCTTCGATTCTAGCTCCTTAGCATTACCCTTACCCTTCTTTAGACTCGGAGCTAGTATAACTGCCTGCAGATAAGTCTCGCTAGTAGGGGTACTAGCATGTATAGGAGCCCTTATAGCTATCTTTAGCTAGCGCTTGTTGTTAGCAACTCGCGATACACTAGCCTAAGATAAGTAAGCCCTATAGCGGAGCTGTGTTAGCTAGGGATTACGAGGGGTTAGGGTTAGTGCTAGGGTAGGCACTAAGGAGGAGCCTTACGCTATAGACATAGTAGCGTTCGATTCCTAAGTACCCGCGAATGCTAGGGCAGGTACTAAGGAGGAGCTTCGCGCTATAGACATAGTAGCATTCGACTCTTAAGAGCCTGTAGTAGACCTAGCTATAGCTATGTAATGTCAGCAAATTCCTGGTTAAGGGGATGTGTAGGAAGGGATGTTCGTAGTATGCTTATAGGCATACTCGCCTGTTACGTACTATTCTTGTTACCCTTATAGAGCGGATTAACCGCATCATACTAAGGACACTACTTTAGTCTCTTTAGGGTCTCTAGTTTGAAGATTTCTAAGTG
This sequence comes from Teratosphaeria epicoccoides, assembly GCA_021401465.1. Taxonomy (NCBI): domain Eukaryota; kingdom Fungi; phylum Ascomycota; class Dothideomycetes; order Mycosphaerellales; family Teratosphaeriaceae; genus Teratosphaeria; species Teratosphaeria epicoccoides. The sequence continues at coordinate 3,341 of JADDMT010000108.1, forward strand.
CGGCTTACCTTTTATAGGATAGTTAACGTTAACAAGCTAGTCGATTACAGCTTAGTCCTCTGCTAGTAGTATTACAAAGAGAGAGGATCTTAGCTCTCTCGGTTATAGAAGGAAGATAGCTAGCGCTAGTAGCGGCAGCTACTATATATAACCGGCCTGCTTATATGCCTTAAATATGTTATTTACCTTGCCTGTAGGTCCTACAGGCTTAGTATTAGCAGGCGCTATTATAGTAGTCTAAACCTATAGATTAACCCTATGGCTATGCGGCTCTACTAGCGGCTTATCTAAAAGAGCTATAGTTAGTAAAGTGTTGCTAGCGTCTACATGCTACTATATAGCGCTACGAAGGTTCTAATAGGCTAGCTTATAAAGGCGAAGATTAGTAGCTAGTATAACTGCCTTGCTAGTAACCTTTATGATGTTAACACTAGTATTAAGTAGCGTCTACTTACACTACCCTTGTGTTCCTTTAGGGAGATACTCGTCAAGCACTACTAATCGTTAGTACGATTCCCTTACTAACGTGTCTATTACGTGTAGGGTCTGCATAAGTATGTAAAAGTTTTCAAGTGATACGGTTGATACCAGGGGACCATTTGAACCGCATGGGTTCTAATGGCCGCCCTTGGCATGCAGTGACCCTGCCACATATGGCAAGGGGGTCCTTCGTACATACGTTGGCTCGTATGTCGTCCGAGTGGGATCAGTTGTCGACGTAGGACGCCCCTACGTCGCTAACCCTACAGTACCCCTACGGGGTTAGGCTCGGACATGCTTTCCCTAATTGAGGAGCGTCGGGGGTTATAAGCACCCTTAGCGCCACCTCTGCGATAAGCAGAAAGCAGCGCTGTCTTGTACCTACTAAAAGGTCGGATTACTCTGTCACACTACGAGATATTTTCATATCATATAGCACATACATCTATATTAGTTCTGCTTTCTCCCCCCTGCTTTGCAGTCTAGCAGAGAATACTACGATATGTCTAGAGCACCACGAACTCGCAACTAACGCGTAGCGAGCGCCATCCCGAGCGCCCGCGATGGCGAAGCTAGCCCGAGTAACTAGCCCGCAGAAGTAACCGCTGCGAGCGACACTGCATCGAGCGACGGTTCCGCTAGAGGACAATTACGCGGCGGACTAGGCAATAGACCCCCCGCACAGGGACTGCGGCTAACCCCGACTATCGACCTAGCCCTCGTAGCCATGATTGTCGATTAGGTCGCGAACTGCCTTGCGAACCAGAGCTAGAGCTGCACCGCTCCTAGCAGCGACAACGGCGAGGACGACGAAGACGTCGCCATAAGCGGTACTAACGAACTAGCGGACGAAGAAATCCAGCGAGATTTCACGCCAGGGACCCGCGAAGACAACTTACTAGGAGGCGCAGACCCTCCGCGTATGCCTGCGAACTTAGTGCCTGAATTTAGGGCCATAGTAGGCTAACTAGGAGGTAGTTGTAACGCATGCAACCCGAAGCCGTTTAAGGGAGACACCTTGAAGGAGGCTCGAACTTTCTTGCAGGCGTGTGAGGCAGTTTTCGTGCTCAACCTACGCGGATATTCTACAGAGGGCGAACAAGTCGCCTTTAGTGTGATGTAGCTCGAAGAGGATAAGGAACCTCGCAACAATTAGCATGAGCGGTATGACCTTATGCGGGTCTACGACAGAACGTATACGTAGGCAGACTTTCGCTAGTTCTGTGTCGACTAGGTCGAGGATCCGGGGAATCGCGCCCTTACCGTGTCTGTCGAGTACGAGAAGGCTAAGCAGGGGAAGGGACAAACAACCTCTAGCTTCGCAACCTATCTCGCCACACTCGAGGGACAGATGCTACCCTATACTAAGACGCAACGCGTGCGGCACTTGCTCGTCAAACTTAATGACAATCTTCGGAACATAATCATGACTTTTCATGAACTTCTGACAACTCGGCAAGACCTTGTGTCCCTTGCGACACGTATGGAAATCACCTTGAAGCGAAATGGAAAATCGGGCGGTAAGGACAATAAGCGTCTAAGCCCCGAGGACCTACTGAAGGGCCGCCATCACAAGCGCCCTAGGGGTCACGTCTAACGCGGTAGTTCATTCCGGAGGAGCAAGCCCTCCGAGCCAAAAGACGGTAGCGAGAAGCCTCCGAGTAGCTGCCACATCTGTGGAGCGAGGGACTACTAGGCGGCTCGCTATCCTAAACGAAGTGATGGGAAGAAGGTAAGCAAGGTGTCTGAAACCTCCCCGGAGGGGAGGCGAAAGAAGGACAAGCCCGAGACAACCGAATAGCTACCGCGGGTATCTAAGCTGTCTGTCACTAATGGTGTAGACTCGTGGCCTGCGCGGCGCCTATCCGGCGCGGTCCGAGTTAATGGCTCGCTCGAGCTAGTAGACTGTATGTTAGATGACCTTGCGGAGGTTAACGTGATACCCTAGAGGGTAATCGTACGGCTTAGTTTGAAGCCGATCCCAGGAGCCCTGCTGCCTACCATGAAGTCTTTTCGGGGCGAAGGCGCAGCGGCTCGAGGCGCGTATAACGTGCGCCTCTAACTCGCGGACTCCTCGGGAGAAGTGCGCAAGACTAACGAAGTCTTCTACGCCGAAGACGTTCCTGATAAGGAGCTCCTGCTCGGCCGCCCTTAGCGCTACAAGCAGGGAGTCGTTGTTGATAGAGCTACTAACAACTAGTTCTATAGCTCTATAGGCGAAGTTCCTGCGGTGCGGATACGTGACGCACACAGCTTCTACAAGGACATGAAGAAGGTCTAATGCGTGTATGTAGTCCGCATACAGAACGTCAAGGAAGACGTTACCCTCCTGCCTGAGTTAGAGGAATACGCCGATATTTTCGACGCAGAGGCTGCGGCCTATGCCCGGGCCCTAGACGCGGAACATGCGATTAACCTTAAGGAGGGTTACAATCCTCCGCATCGACCTCTGTACCCTATGTCAGAATCGCAGCTCGAAACACTTCGAGACTACCTCTACAAGGCGCAAAGGAACGCGTGGATCCGACGAAGCGACAGCGAGGCTAGAGCGTTAGTTATGTTCGTCCTGAAGAAGGACAACATGCTCCGCCTATACTTTAACTATAGGGGCCTTAACGTAGTAACCTAGAAGAACCGCTGCCCCCTACTACTTATTAGCGAGACGCTTGACCGCCTTGGTCGCGCCGCCATCTTCTCGTCTATCGACTTAAAGGACGCCTACTACTAGATACCGATCCGAAAGGGCGACGAGTAGAAGACTACATTCCAAACGCGGTATAGACACTTCGAGTATACGGTGATGCCGTTTGGCTTAACTAACGCACTAGCGACGTTCTAAGCGTATATCAACCGGGCCCTAGCCGGCCTCGTTGACACCTGCTACGTAGTGTATTTAGACGATATACTAGTCTATTCCGACTCGAAGGAGGAGCATATGCGGCATCTAAGTATAGTGCTCGAATAGCTCTGCAAGTTCGCTCTCTACGCGAACCTAAAGAAGTGCTCATTCCTGACGGATAGGATTGAGTTTCTCAGATACATCGTCTCTACGGAAGGAGTCATCATGGATGACCGAAGGGTGTCTGTAATCGCGGAGTAGCCGTAGCTAACTACCCTCCGAGAAGTGTAGGTGTTCCTAGGATTCACTAACTTCTACCGCAGATTCATACGATCTTACTCGAAGATTGTGGCTCCCCTCACGGCCCTCGCAAAGGGCGCGGTTCGAGGAAAAAAGCCAGGGAAAGTGCCTTAGGAGGAGGCTTAGAGCAAGGCCTTCTCTGAACTCAAAGCAGCTTTTTAAACTACGCCTATACTTCGGCACTTTGACCTCGCTACGAAGATCTGGATAGAGACTAATGCTTCAAAATTCGCAATAGCCGCAATTATATCGCAGCTCTAGTCGCACGAAGGCAGTACGCGATAGTACCCGATTGCCTTCTAGTCGCGGAAGATGCAGGGCGCTAAGCTTAACTACGAGACTTACGACTAAGAGCTTTTAGCTATTGTTGACAGCTTCAAGGAGTACTAACACTACCTCGAAGGCGCAGCGCACCCTATTAAGGTGCTTACCGACCATAACAACCTTCGCGGCTTCATGGGCATGAAGCAGCTAAGTAGTCGGCAAGCAAGGTAGGCGACTTTCCTCGCTAGCTTTGACTTCGTTATCTAGCATCGTTCTAGAAAGACGAATCCGGCCGACAGTCCTTCGCGACGACTAGACTACGACACTAGGGAAGAGGGTAACTAATAGCTTCTCCCTACGCTGCAAACGAAGCTTGCAGTTTAGGGCGGCAATCTGTCGTTAGCTCCTCTTGTAGGCCGACTGCGGGTCTAATGGGGCCTCACGGCCTCCGCTAGTGACGAACCCTCCTATCCGGCAGTTGTGGCGACCGTGTCTAGCTCGATCCGTGCGGTAGTTAACTAGCTCACATGCGGTAAGCATACGATGTCTGAAGAACCCTTTGAAGAAGTCTCGAGACTTATTCAGCAGTTGTAAGAGCGAGAACCGGAGTTGATTAATGAGGGTGTAGCCCTCTAGGACACCGCAGGCGGTCTAAAGTACTAGACCAAGTCAGGCGATTTGTAGTACTTTGACAATAGGCTCTACGTACCCGCCGACTACGTACTCCGTTCGCAGCTCCTCTGTATTCATCATGACGATGAACTCGCGGGCCATTTTGGCGTAGAGAAGACGAACGCACTTCTCGGACGCAAATACTAGTAGCCTACGCTAGAACAGGATGTCTCTGACTATGTCAAATCCTGCCAGACGTGCCAGATTAGCAAATCTCGGCGCTATTGCCCCTACAGCGATGCTTAGGCGCTCCTACTACTAGAGAGACCATAGCAAGACTTGACTATGGATTTCATTACCGATTTGCTGCTAGCAAAGTAGAAAGGCGATGTAGTTGATACTGTCCTTGTAGTAGTCGACCGATACTCGAAGATGAATATCTTCATCCTATGTACGAAAAAGTGCATAAGCGGCGAGCTTGCGCGGCTACTTTGCGACGAAGTCATATAGCGCTTCAGTGTCCCCCGAAGTATCCTATCGGATCGAGGTTCTGTCTTTACTAGTGAATACTAGCAAGAATTTGTGTTTGAAGCGCGTGTTAAGCACCGCCTAAGTACAGCATTCTATCCACAGACTGATAGTTAGACTGAACGTATGAACTAGACTCTTAAGTAGTACCTTCAGTGCTACTACGCTAAGAACCAGGATGCCTAGGCCGACGCAATTCCTATGGCGGAATTTGCAGTCAATAACAGCGTGCATGCTACTATGCGCATGTCGCCATTTCAGATTCTCTATGGCTTTGATCTAGAAATACACCTAGAACCGCCTCAGGACGAGTCTTCTGAGGAGAGGGTGCTAGCTGCCGCGGAATTAGCGCGGCGTATGCGCGAGGTACATTCGGTGCTAATAGAACACTAGAAAAAGGCCTCAGAATCCCAGATTAAACATAATAACGCCCGTGCTAAACCGATGTAGTACGCAGTTAGTACGAAGGTATTACTGTCGACAAAGAATCTCAAGCTGAAACTTCCGAGCAAGAAGATGACGCCAAGGTTCATCGGACCCTTCCGGATACGCGACGCGATAGGCTTGCAGGCATACCGGCTATCGTTGCTATTGTCATATCGTGTGCACAACGTCTTCTACGTATCTCTACTCGAACCATGGGTATAGCGCGAGGGCGAAGAGCCCGCGGACCTGATGCTAGTAGTAGAAGAGAACGAAGAGTAGGAAGTCAAGGGTATTAAGGACAGTATGCGGCGCAAGGGCGCAACGCACTATCTAGTGAAGTAGAAAGGATACCTACCTAAGTACACATAATGGGTTCCAGCTGAAGACTACAAGAACGCTCTAGAAGCTATTCGTGAATTCGAAGAGCGGAGGAAGCGTAAGCAGGGCTTAAGAAGGTCGATTCGTGGGAAGATAAGGGTTCTAGAGCAGAATTCTTGACATGTGTATGTAGTGTATGACGCGCGAAGCGACAACGAGAAGCAAACGCCCTACTTATACATCATTGATGCCTAAAGGCACACCTAGAATAAACCCAAGAAGAACAAGAGACATGCTCGGATTAGCTTCGTAGCTAATGCTTAGCGACTACTAGTCGGGGGCTTCCTGACTAAACCCGAAGCAGGAGAGTCTTTCTTGTTACGGTCCGCTAGGGACTACCTACCTGCACGGGGTCTACTAAACACCCCGAAGCGACTATGAGTAACAGGGGTAGCAACGCCACGAAGAGAGGCCGGCATCTTCTTCTTTAGTAGGTTGCGAGGGAGCTCGTCTTCGGAGCCTATAGTAGCCAGAGAACTAGCGACACCCTTACCGCGCCTAGTCGCGACGACTACCTCATCCTTAGCATCAGAAGGCGAAGAGACTCGAGCGCGCTTGCGGCTGTCGCGCTCGGCCCTCGAGATCATCTTGCGCTTCTTGACATAGGTGTCGACTATATCATCGGACTTAGTGTCTCCCTCAGGCGTAACTAGTGCGGTAACACTACGGCGCGAAGGGATCATGTCAGGACCGAAGGTATCCTGAACGTCGTCATCCTCCTCATCCTCAAAGATCTGGCCTAGAGGCTTGTGCCTTAGCGTCTTGACGGACGTAGTACGGGTCGCAAGCAGGGAAGGCTCGGCTTCCTCGTCGCTGACCTCAATTTCGGCCCTAGCCCTCTTCTTCTTCTTGGACAGTAGCGTCGAGGCAGCGTAGGCGGCGGCGCTACAATGTGTTAGCTGTACGCACGCGACAGGATTCGAGTAAGTAACTTACGGCTTAGTCCTCGGGACCGGCTTAGAGGCAGGCTGCCTCTCGGTACGGCGCTAGGGCGTGGCCTTAGCGGCGGGAGCGGTGAATTGCTTGATGACCTTCTTGCGGATCATCCGCGTCTTAAAGTCATCGTCAATAGAGGCAAGGGCCCCGAGTTGCTAACGCTGACAGCTAGTCGGATATTTCTCGACGCTAACGTTAGCCTAGCGGAGAAAGTCAGCATTTATACTTAGAGGGCACCCGCACTATACGCGTACTATGGCGAAGGTCTTGACCCTAACGGTTAGCACCTTCAAGATCTTCTAGACTAAGTCTGCGATTAGACCTAGACAAACGTTTTCGCCTGTTAGCAGAGAGTCGAAGCGAACGCCGCTATGAGAACAGTTAGCAGTCGCGGTGAAGCACGAGAGGGCGCCGAGCAGGTAGGCGAGTGCCTTGCGGTACTTAGCCTGTAGCCTGTTCATAGTTAGAGTGCCTTCAGCAATCCCCTCGTCGCGCGCACTCTAGAAGTTATCGATGTTACGGCAGAGCTAGTTGTACTCGCTATACACCTCTTTAGGGAGGTCTTGGCATTTTTGATGCTTGCCATTATAGTTGACACAATTGCAGTAGACACTGCCCTCATCAAATCCGCTAACGCAGATCTCGGCTACGCTTCGGTTAGTACAAGTCATGCATACCTCGCGGGTAGGGGACGCCTTACTAACACGCGGAGGAGAGATGTGTGTAGCTTGGCTACTAAGGTTGTCGAGGCATCGTCGACATGAGCGACAATCGCAGGCAGAGCGAGTAGCGTCGAACTTAGTCTGTAGCACATGAGCCATTATAGCTGAGACAGGTTGATTGATCTTGATTGATTGATTGAAGAAGAAGGAGCTCTAGTACGGACCCGCAGACATGGCGAGGCGCAAGCTAAGCGAAGTAGGAGCAGAGGTCGATGTTAGTGTCTTGGAACAGGAAAGTTTACAGAGCGACGAGGTTTTTATACCCTCTGACAGCCCCCCTGTTACCTACCGCAACCGTTGAGCTAGTGACTCAAACTACATGCGCAGAGTACCTGCCTTTAGTTGACTTACAAGGGAACCGAATGATGTAATAACGGATAACGCGGCCGTCACGCATGTGCGCTGACTACACTCGTGCTAGCCTACTAGCATGGAAATGTGGCGAGGCCCGCGCTAGGAGCGCGCTCCTGCTGTTTCGAGCGGCGCGCGCAGAGCGTCCGCGTACTTTCCTACTACCCCGAGGTTCTGCGACACGTTCTTCACGGTCACGACTAAATAGGGACAGCCAAGCTACTTGGCGAGGCCGGCGCGCATGCTCGCCCTATAATTTCAAGGATTAACCGAAGTACGTACTCGTGGTTTCCTGATATCTCGATCCGCATGTAAAGCGAAGGTGTTACGAAGCTGCCTAACATGTGACAGATTAAAACCCGCCTGAGTTAGCAGCCTCTGCCCCGCACTCGCTACGAAGGTGTTAAGGTGTACGCATGACACATGTTACGCAGGCTATCTACCTATTCACCCTTGCGCGGTGTAAGCGTGCTACATCCCGTACCCTATATGTTCCGCGTGCGTCACTTAGTAAGGCTAGGGACATCCTCATAGGAGGAGGGGCAGTGATACGGTTGATACTAGGGGACTATTTGAACCGCATAGGTTCTAATGGCCGCCCTTAGCATGCAGTGACCCTGCCACATATGGCAAGGGGGTCCTTCGTACATACGTTAGCTTATATGTCGTCTAAGTAGGATCAGTTGTTGACGTAGGACGCCCCTACGTCGCTGACCCTACGGTACCCCTACAGGGTTAGGCTCAGACATGCTTTCCCTAATTGAGGAGCGTCAGGGGTTATAAGCACCCTTAGCGCTACCTCTGCAATAAGCAGAAAGCAGCGCTGTCTTGTACCTACTAAAAGGTCGGATTACTCTGTCACACTGCGAGATATTTTCATATCATATAGCACATACATCTATATCATCAAGGTATAGTAGGTATATTGCTCTACTATGTCGCGATTAGTACCGCGAATATAACGGAAGCAATATAGCGCTAGAGAAGAAGTCCTACATTGTACTAGGTTCGGCATATTACTCTACAGTGTTGCGATTAGAACCACGAAAGTAGCATGAAGGATATAGTAGTAGAGAGGAATGCCTGCTTACTAAACTGTTCTTTATCTAGATACTACTATATTATCATTAAGTCTTTATCTTTAGGGTTAATCATGATCCTATACTGTTTACTAGGGATCTTTACTAACTCTAGAAATTAATAATTACGCCTAGGGATGCTAGGGATATAATGCTTGCGGCATGGCTAGTTCCGGATTATATGATTATCCTATAATTAGACAAACTCTACTACCTCTGTCTAGAGGATTAGTATATAGACTACTAAGAAGGCAATATAGTCGGCTAGCCGACCTGCGCTATACTTATACCTCTCTTCAAGATAGGTAAAGTAGTCAAGCTACTAATTAAGTGTAGTTATAAGGATCTCTCTCTACTAGTGCTTAATACAATTATTCTGCTTACTAGTGCTAAAGTAGTAATAGTTAGTAAATAGGAACTCTGTTAGGTACTTGTCATTATCCTTGTCATACTCGCGGCTACCTTTATGAAGTTTCCTGTGTAGGTAATAATGCACATCTATAAGGTCTAGTGTTTTAAGGCCTCTGTTACTCTATATGTATTTAGGAATTACACTGTTATAGTATAGCGTTACTACATACTACATAAGGATACTCTTCTTTGTATAGGCACTAATTCCTACATATAACTAGACAATATGCTAAGACTAGATGTTAATAGCAGTGTAAATACTAATACTAAACGCTTTAAGCTTATAGTAAGCATTAATTAACTAGGCCTAATTTAGTCTAGGGGCTAACATAACGCCTTGTTTAATAGTTGTCTAACAAGAGCTACAAGCGAGAATATAGTGTAGGTTAACATAGCAGGTAGTCTTAAAGAGGCTATCTCTAGATAATCACAAATTAGCTGTAAATAGCTACATAGACACTATGATTTTAGGCTTATACCTTCCTACTATCCTATACTTGTTATAAAAGTACGTATATAGATAGCCTCTACTATAATTTAACACTCTACTAGCTTTAAACTCTTCTTATACAAGCGCTTTAAGCTCTACTTCCTTTAGCTTAGCTATACTAGTATCCTATTACTTCTTTAAGCTAAGCGCTAGATGACATTGCTTAACTATATGCTTGTTATGTACGTTATATCTAAGTGCCTGTAGCTACTCTAGCATAGCCTTATTAGTAAGTTAATACTAGTAGAACATAGTTATAATCTTATTGTCTACTACTACCTCTATGCCCTAATTCGCTAGTATATTCATGTGCTTGCTTATAACGCCCTATCTTGCTAATCGCTCTGCGAGTGTCCTGCGAGTAAGAGAAACCTGTGTAGCTCTCTCTATTTCTTCTACTATCTTATCTTGCGTCTTACTAGCCTCTACCTATTTGACAATCTGCTCCTGCTATGATTCCTAATTGATTATAGAAGGTCGTGGCATCGTTTTGAGGTACTGCACATGTGAATTGACCTGATATTAATGGTGTTATAGATGCAAGAAGGTATGGAGGCCTGAAGTTTGAAAGTCCGAAAGTCGAAAATTCAGAAGTTACTTGGTAACTGCACACATGCTCCGAATCGCGCACGGTGCCGGGCGAAGGTAGTCCCGCTTGAAGCCCACCGTGAACACCACAATAATCACGAAACATTTCTTCACACCATAAAGAAACGCGCGGACTCTTCTCGAAATCGGACAAAGCTGTCTATCACCAGGCCGAGACTTTTGCAATCGCCCTACACCCATCATCCGGGCAACGAACAGGTCAACGCCTACTAGTTTTGCGAGCTGAGAAGGACCTTCTCAAGCAAGAAGACTAACGACTCGGCTTGTCTGCACGCGACTCGCACCAGCCAGCTTCACCAAATTCCACCACATGCCTAGAGAGTGATGATCGTGGTTCGAGGGGAAGCATCGCGTCCTTGCTACCTCGCACATCGCATGAGTATTATCGCCTCGACTACACCTACATCTCGTCCCAAGCGGCCACGCCACCGCATGTACAATACGCACCTTAGGCGAACGTGTGCTTTCCGGCCGGTCAGCAACATGCACCAAGACATTGGAGAGGGTGCTAGTGCTTACTGCACATGTGCAGACGGGGGGCAATCAAAGCTGAGCACTCCTTTGTATTGACGTATGATGAGAGCAATGTATTGTTTATTAACATCAGCAACGCGGTCCTGGAGCGCACACCTTGTCGACTAGCACACGAGTGTGCGTTCGAAACTACAGCAGGCGCGTCAGCTTTTTAGTCATGCATCTGCTTAGACTGCTGACGCTATATAACAAGCATGGTGTGTTTCGATTTGGGCTCATCGTTCCTATTCCCTGAGCTCTTTCCAAAATGGCCTCCATCGATCGATAAATTACCTGCCGGTCCATCACAGCATGACTGATGCAATCTTGCGACACCCTGCTTTCAAGCCAGAGGACGCCAGGTCAATCAGCGAGATACAGATTGGTGGTGCGCTCATTGGTCCGGGCCTGGCCGCTCGATATCAGACTGCCTTTGCGGGCGTCGAGATCTTCCCGTTTTGGGGCAGCACGGAAGGCATGTACACCACTGCATGCAAGAAGGGTGACCGCCTAGTCAGCGACAATGGTATCTTAAGCGTTGGCAACCGTTTACGATGCTGGCCGCGTCAAAGTCGTTGATCACGATTCACTGGAGGTCGTTCCATTTGGCACCGTCGGCGAGCTGTACTTTGGCGGTCCAACTGTGATTGCCTCGTATGCTGATAAAGAGTTCCTGGAAAGTTTCTACACCGACAACCTGGGCTTTCGGTGGTTCAAACCCGGGGACGTATGTCGCCAGACGGTCATGTCTATATGCTTGGTCGCTACAGAGACATGATCAAACGCGGCGGTGAGAACATCTACCCACAGCAGATTGAGCATTAGCTGCTTAGTGCAGCATCCACCAGGTTGGGCAAATTCTTCCATACCGGCTGCTTTCAGACAAGAGTTTCTGCTGACCTTGTATCAGGCTATCATAGTTGGGATGCCAGATCCAATCACCAGCGAAGCATGCGTTGCAGTGGTAGACCCCAACGCTTCGTGGAATTTCTCCAAATATCAGCTGCAGTCCGATGTTGCCAAGCTATTTGGACCGGAATTTCACGCCAGCACGCATGGCGGTGCAGCGCGTGGCACGCAAGGCCATCGGTATATCCACTGATCCCGATGGTGTCTGGCCACTGCTCCGCGAGCAGCACGAGGAGCCCCAGATAAGTCGCTCGGCCTACCGCAGCAACGAGATCTTGGATCCATTCCGAAGGGAGATTCCAGCCCTTCACGATGCACAGACAGCGCTTGGCGTATCGGCTGCCCTGATGATCAAGTTGGTCTTCGGCTTAGCGGCGATGCGGATACAGGGCGCGCAGTCAACACAGTTCGTCAGCATGCTGAGCGGACGGTCGTGGCCATTTCGACCACTCTAGGTGCAGCAAAAGCTGCCAAATCCGCTGGGCATAGCCGGCCCCACAAGTAATATGGTCATCAATTGGCTGCGGCCAGGTCCAAGGGAGACGATGCGTGGGATGTTATCACGCCTTGCTGCCGACGAGATTGAGCAAAACGAAGACGTCCATGCGCCATTTGATGCAGTGATGGCTGCGCTGCCGGCGGAAGATCGCGGGCATGTCATGGGCCGCGTGTTCAAAGCCGTGTTCAACATCGTGCCTGACATGCGGCGCATGATCGGACGGACAGACGGCATCTGGGAAAACATGGAGCTCCTGCCATTTGCGGTTTCCACACCGGTGCCCGTAGTCCTACAGTGTGGTTTGGTCGACAGCGAATTTGTAGTCCTCGCGATCGTCAATGAGTCGCAGCTCAGCAGGCAGGATGTGTTGGAGTTCTGCAGTCGATTCACCTCCACCCTGCAGGACCTGTCCGACCCAGTGTGCTGGGACAGACCAGTGGTGGAGCTGTCGAAGATGCCTGCTTCTACCGCGTAAGTTATCACGGCACGAGCGTTGCCGTCACAAGTCCGATGCGCAGATCCTCATGGCGACCTCTATTGGATCTGCTTCCAGATCGTGAACAGCTGAGCCTTGCTGTGATCTGCTGCGCGACGGATGCACTCTATTTGCCGAGAGAGCAGGCCTTGACGGGTGAGTGGTAACAGCATCTCCCGCAGCATCCACGGGAATGAGTGCCCGCAGACTTAGAAACGATGCATATTCAGATCCGGCATCGTCCTCGTGGTGCTGCACCAAATCTCATCGGTCGCAGGTTCACGGAAAATGGCCGGAAGTATTGACGTATTTTATACAACGCATCCTATCAGCTCGCTGTACCCGTAGCTTCAGCCTCTGCGACAGATGCACCAGCACTAATTAACAACCACGTGGGCCGACTTGTCCTCGGCATATCCCGCACCCGCATACTTCCTTCTTTTCCATCCCGTCGTGAACAGCTTTCCCAGCCGAAACTTTGGCATAGGATGCGCTTCCGTGTTGAAGACCACATCCGTAAGTGGCAAGACGTCGTTTGAGCCGAAAAGAAGGTACATGTACTTGAGTGTCTCCGCCTAGAGCACACCGTTAGCATCACAAGATTCTGCCAACCATGACTGGCGACAGCATGACTCACCAACCAGAATGACTCCATGTTGTCCCGCAGAGGCGGCGGTACGGCATTGACGTTGTCGATGCTAGAGTAAGCGAGCTGGTCTGGAGTCTTGGTATGGTTAAGAAAGGCCTCGAACATCTGCCAGCCCCATTCTCGGTACTTTGGATTGCCGGTGATACGCCACATGTAGAACAAACTCTCGACGGTCTCAGGCCTTTGCAAATTGTGCGAGTCCGATTTCTTGACTGTGTAGTCTTTCGATCCAACCTTCCCTACCTTGCCGTCTGCATTCAAAGTCGATGGGTCGTCGAATGACGCCGGACCGCGTGGTCGATTGTCTGCAGTGAACTCCTCGTACATGAGTGGTGGGTCGTGAATGTTGAAGTATGTGATCTCCCCTGCCAGACCTGTCTCTGTGACATGATACATGCCCCAGCACGTTTTCATCAGCTCCTCTGCAAGAAGCATGTCCTCTTCTTGTTCGGGTCCCCATGTAGGTGCCTGCTTCGCTTCAGCGAGCGGGAGACCACCGGTGGTCGCGAGCGCGATGGCACCGGGCATGAAGCAGACAAGATGGTCCATCTTCGGGCTCAGGGCACGATCTAGACCCGAAGGCTTCTCCGCCAGTACGGTAAAGTTCGACGGATACGAGTAGGTAAGGAGGTGCTTCTTGATGCCGGCCAAGGACTCCGTCCACATCTCCTGGTATACTGGCTCCTCCCTTGAGGTTTGAAGGTATTGCTTGATGAGATACTCGTAATAGCTGTCCCCTCTCGAGCCCAACCGGATGTTGGTGCCGCGAAATGACCCCACATCGGCGTGGATGAAGATAGGCACAAGGCCATCTTTGGGCTGCAGATTGTCCACGACCTTCATCACCTGTTCGACTTTGTCCCAGTAGTGGTCCTCTCCGGTCAATTTTGCCAAGTACTTGAACTCGAGCTGCACTGAGGTGGCCTCGGCGGTACTTGACGCGCCGCCGTCGGCATGAGAGGGGATGCCCTGCATGGTATGCAGGTTCACAGAAGCGAGTGGGACGCCAGAATGTGTCTCAAAGGCTCCGAGCAGTCTATCTGCCAGATCTGCAGCCTTCTCGACGTACAAATCATCGCCGAGCCTATCACTGACCGGTGCAAAGACGTCAGGACACGATGTACTCAGGTAGTGTGCTGATAATAAACCACCGAGCATACGGATCGTGGTCTCGAAAGTTGACACATCGTGGTCCTGGTCGTAGGTCAACGACTCTTTGATCCACTTTCTCGAATGCGCGAGCTCTGTCGTCAGATTCATAAGAATCATGGTATCCAACGCATCAACAATGATCCAGCCCATGCCGTTGGGCACCATTTTCTTGCCGGTCTTCGCTACCGGATGGTACTCGTCGTCGCCCCATGCATGTTTCTCGTAGTCGGCGAATGACCGCTGGAATGCCTCTCGGACTTGTGCAGCCCGATCGCTCCAGTCTGCTACGCTTGAGCCGGACCATGTCGACTTGGACGCGTTTGATCCCCTACTACTTCCGCTGCCTCTGCTGCGCCCAGACAGCCATCCGAGCGGAGAGAAGATGCCAAGCCACCACGACGCTGCTGCCAACCACGTCAGGGCAAGCACCACCGATCTCCGCCGTCTGGAACCGAGGGAGATGCGCTCTACAGCCATCAGAGACCTCTCGGCGTGTCTTTGTACATGGGCAGCGTCTCTTAGTGGGGATCAGAACGCTCCTAGTTTCGGCCAAGCTTCTTGTCCCACCTGACTGCCGGAAAAGTAGCCCCCGGGCCACGACAAGGAGAAGTCACGGGCTTTCCCGCACATGAGTCATAGCCAGACTTCTTAGCTTCTTAACTTCTTGACTTCTTGGCTAGGAGGTAGCGCTATAGTCACACCTAGAGAGCTACTAGAGGCAGACATTACTCCCTAGACAACACATATAATAGCATTAGAGTTAATTATACTACTTATTAGAGAATAACTTAGTAAAAGCTATAATTAATAAGGATAAATCAATTATTATTTGAAAGGTTAACTAAGTATTTAGGACTTTTAACTTCCTAGTAATGGCTGCACCGCCACAGTGACGCAGGCAACCACGAAAGATGCCCGTGGGCGCCTTTCGGTTTCTAAAGTCAGGTAGCTTGTCAATCATACTGCCACATCAACATCTGTCCTGCAGAGCAATACCTAATTCTACGACATCCGCGCCGCTTCAGCTACCGGGTCCTGGACAAAGATATCTAGCTTCGATTTCACAGGTCAATTTGACAAAGCATCTATCACATACAAAATGCCAACTCCCATCGACCGCGCCATGAACTCCCGAAACCTCTTCTTGGGTTTCGCAGGCATCGTCACAGCCGTCGCGGCTTGGGGCATCTGGGGTCAAGACATGTTTCCCAAGGAGGAGGATCCCAAAGGCGAGCCGGAGACGTGGAGCGAGGACGAGATGAGGCGATGGCTGAACAGCGTACGTCGGCACTATCGATAATCACGACTACTGACCAGGCGACCTTCTGGCATTATCAGGCTGCTGATGGTTGATGCGCGTCTCTAGCGGAACTTGATGGCGGGCTCAACAGCAACGAGGGAGGAGTTGTTGGCGAGGGTTCGGGCGAATCTGAGGGCGCCCAGAGTCTGAGGGCGACATCTTTCGGATGCGACTGAAGATTCGATGACTTGTGCAATCGATGGCGAGCAGTGACAGCGCGTTGTGCGTGGACGACGGATCTACTGTGAGCAAGGCGAATGGCAACAGATACTGATGAATCTTGATCTGACCTCAGTCGATACGTTGTTATACACATCAGGCCTACACCGCCTGCGATCATCATTCAACGTGATGGGTCCGGCGAGATTCGACTTGCTTGTATTCGAGCTTTGTCGCCAAATCTCCCCACCCCATGTTCGTAGCGTAACCCTCCTCAGTTCCTTGAAGGCCTCGAAGCACATCGAGCAACCATTCCAAACCCTCACCAGTTTGCTCTGGAGTCATCCTCCCGAGCATCTGTTCAATGGCCTCAGATATCTCACTATCGCGCTAGAACGACTTCTGAACTTCCTCCCTCAGATAACTATCACCTCCATCCATTACCAGCCTCGCAATACCACACAATGCCTTGATTACGGCGCATTGAGCAGAGAAAGTAGCACCAGCTCCAGAACTCTTGATGACTTCTCGAATGTTGTCCCTGACATCGTCCTCCGCATCTCCGGCCATCTCGTACTCGCGACTGCCGCTGCTGCTTCGATACTTCTTGATCAGGACGTACCGAACGTCCTCGAAATATTCACCGGAATCGGATCTGATGCTTCGCCAGCTGTGCGGCCTCGATCTCTTGCCTTCGGTCCTGGCACAGCCTTCATCGACAATGCGAGCCCCGCTCCAGCAGCTTGAGCAATGTGGCTGTCCACAGTCTCCCTTTGTGCATATCAATCTGCTCGATTCTTATTCTTACCCTGACTGATGACATCTTCAGAGGAAAGCGCACCAGTAACTCGTCCGATGCTGACAGATCCTGCGTTGTCGGGATGTTTACCCTCGAACGCGAACTTGACGCGACGATGGGCCGTGCGTCAACACGCTACAGCGCATGCACAATACTGCGCCCAACCTCGTGAGCAGATGATTTTCATGTCTCCGACTAAAGGCTGATATGTTGCGAGTCATACATGATTCTGCTGTGATGTGCCAGACGATGGCGCTCTGGGTGGCACAGGTGCTCGATACATCGAGGCCCCAGCCCCGATGTTGGGGAGCAATATCCGGTCTACAGCCTTCAAAGCCCTCATTGACAGTGTCAAAAGCTAGATCGCCAGAGCCCAATTTTGCCATTTGATCAAGGAACGAGTTCAGCTCTTCCCTCCTCGCTGATAGCGGACAGCCTACACTCTCCTGACCGAGCTTCGCTTGAAGCTTGAAACATGAACCCATACATTACCATGTCACCATCACTAAGATTGGAAGTGAAGGGTACACGCCATTTGTTCAGTCATGAGCAGAGTCGTGCTTGGAGAGCACCACACATTTTACTGACAGCAGATTGAGCGACTTGAAGTGACGGAAAGACACGAGAATGGGAGCGTAAAATGATAGGGATGATGTAAGAATTGGGCCCTCCCTGCTTTCACATGCTCACTTTAGTACATTACTACAGCAGCCACGTTGAGCCTTCACTTGGACTCAAATTATACTCGGACTCTCAGACACACCATCTATGCGCAAACGTACGCAGACACGTCGAGATTGCTCCATCAAGACAAAATCGACTCCATACAACGACTCGATCATTCCGTCGGTCTTCGACTTGGCAAGTCATCCCTCTGATATCATGCCATCAGCACAGCTGCCAACAATAGACTGCTTCTCGGACGTCGCAGAGCTCTTCGAGAAAATCCCTCTCGAGGTGGCGATGAAGGGTCTTCTCACCAGCTGCCAGCGTGTCAGCAAACACTGGTAGGCAAGCATCACCATCTCGCCACGATTCTCAAAAGCACTTTTCTTCAAGCCACTCCCGGGAGTAAAGCCACTGACAATGATGAGGACGGGCGAGTACGACAAAGCGCTGGCGGAGGATACGACCAATCCACATGCTTACACAGTCTTGCTGAATCCGATATACTACAAGACCTATCGCAGTCGCCTCTCGGCATGGGTATATGGTACGCATCGCGAGTGAGCTGGCGGGAAGCTGTACTAGGTGCAAGCATGCCGTTGCAGTGCCTGAATTGACCATCAAGCTGCTTCTTGCGAAATATTAGCGTTTGATCAAAGTTTGACGACGACAGCAGATGATGGTGTCTCCATGGCAGTTCGGTTCGACGACAGCTGCGGAGTCAGCGGTCTACGCGCACTGCCGCCACAACGAAGACCCCGCCAGGCAGCAATTATTCCATTCCATCTAGAAATTTAATGACCGATCCTCCCTCTCCAGGTCATCCCGATTGAGATGCTTCTTGGAAATCGACGGAATGCCACCCAGATGCAATGTCAATTCTAGGTCACCCAACAAACTTTTCAACACATGTCTGACACCATCTTGACCACCAAGCACCAGACCGTGGACATATTGCCTGCCAATCAGAACCGTCTTGGCTCCCAGCGCCAGTGCCTTTGCAATGTCTGCGCCGCAGCGAACGCCAGAGTCGAACAGGATGTCAATTTTGTCACCAACAGCATCGACAATGCGCGGGAGCATCGAGAGTGATCCGGTACCGCCATCGACTTGTCGACCACCGTGGTTTGAAACGACAATGCCTTGTACCTGCGAGCAAGAATGTCAGACTTGCCTGTCTTCCAAGACCAATGACGAAAACTCCATGAACTTACGCCGACCTCCACAGATTTCTTCGCGTCCGCAACAGATTGGATCCCCTTCAACACGATCGGACCATTCCAATGTTGCTGCAAGAACTTCACATCCTCCCAACTATGATTCAGTCCCGGAAATACGATATTCGTCCATTCGCCGGCAGCAGAATGCATGTCCTGCTCAATCTCCTTCCCATGCTTCTCCTTGAAATGCTTCCGAAACACCGGATCACTAAACCCAATCGCCACTCCAACCGAATCACTTTTCAAGAATGGATTATATCCATTGTCCATATCACTCGGCCTCCACCCCAGAATGTACGTATCCAACGTCACCACCAGAGCCGTGAATGCAGCTCTCTTCGCTCTCTCGAGAATACTCACTGTGATATCATCATGCTCTCTACTCGGCCAATAAAGCTGGTACCACCTTTGCCCATCCCCATTCGCCTCCGCGACCTCTTCAATCGTCGCACTGCTGGCCGTAGACATGATGTACGGCACACCTTCGTTCTTCGCGGCCCTCGCACTCGCCACCTCCCCTTCTGGAGAAAAGATCTTCTGCACACCGACTGGTGCAATCGCAATTGGGAACAGCACTTTCTCCCCAAGAACCTCCGTGGACAGGTCCGGTAAGCCGTCCGTCTTGATTAATCGATTAGGCACAATGGACCATCTCTGAAACGCTTCTCGGTTCTTCCGGTAGATCTCACCGGTTCCTGCGTTGCCAGAAACATAGCCCTTGGACTCCGCAGACATGCGTGCTTCGGCCTGCGGTTGCCACTGGTCTGCTTGAAAAGTGAATGGCGGCCTTTGCAAGTCCAACCCTCGTTGGAAGACCATCTTTTCATATTCTAAGGGATTGGTCGGCGGTTTGACCTCATCCCTGGTCCGATGGGCGACCTGGTCGGAGACTTTGTAGGCCATTTTGTTAGGCAGACCTACTTCGTATCGAGTCTGAAAATCATGCAAGACATGGGTCGAGGATATCGCCAAATGTATGTCATTTTGAGCCGCATTTTTAATAGCATTCACTTGACGTCACCGCGGTCTGCGGATGCAGCGGGTAATTATTATCTGCTCATCTACTCGATCCCTAGATAGCAAGGACACGGCGACAAGCATGGCATGATCGCCTCAATCGAGAAAAGCTTCGAAATCGTTTTGTGATGATGCCTGGCTTCAATGCTTAGCCGCGCCCGAGAAAGGAAGGTGCGCAGCCCCACTCTTGGTTCCAACCACAGCGGCTAGTACCCCTTGCATATGAATCTCCAGCTTGTCTACTTCATTCTGTTTTCGTAATGCTTCTCGGGCGAATAGTGTATAGCACCACATATCTAGCACTTCCATGCAATGCTTGTGCAGACGGTGGGGCTGCAGAAGCGGGACCAGCTCAATGTCATCATTTCTCAGCAGAAGCTCGAAGCTCTGTGCCAGTGGCTGGCATCACATCATATATGAGCTCACAAGCCCAACCCCTCGCTGCGCAGCTGTGAGCATACGAACAGTTCTTCACGACAAGACGCATCGACAGGACTTTTCCATCACAGCACGGAAAAAGATTTCAAGCAAAATGCCTTTTGCACTATATACCAATGAGACGCCGGCAGACGTCAAGAATGCCAAAGGTCTCCACCTCATCACAATGAGCACGCCCAATGGCCAGGCTGTCCAGATCTTCCTCGAAGAATTGAAGGAGAAATACGGGATCGAATGGACCACGACACTCATCAACATCATGACGAACGAGCAGAAGAAAGACTGGTTCCTGAGGATTGACCCTAATGGCAGAATTCCAGTATGCTCAACCAACAGAACTTCCTAATCACTCAACACAAAGAGATGAGGCTGATTGCAACCACTCAGGTCTTGATAGACAACACGGAAAAAGGCTACGACGGCCGCAATCCTTTCACCGTCCACGAGACTTCAGCCGAAATGTTCTACCTCCTCAAGAAGTACGACGCCGACGACGCCTTCGGCTTCAAGGACGACCTCGAGCGCAACCAGGCACTGCAATGGACCTTCTTCTGGCACGGCTCCGGAGCTCCGTACGTCCTCCCACCCTCATCCAGGCAGAATCCGTACTGACGCAGTCACCACAGCTATCAAGGCCAAGTCAACCACTTCACGCGCGCTGCGCCCGAAAAGGTGAGCCTCTCGTGCTTTGACACGGCGCGATCACTGCCCGCTACCCGGCGAATCATTTCTAAGAAAAAGTGTAGATCGAATACGCAATCAACCGCTTCAAGAACGAAACCCTCCGGGTCTTTGGTGTGCTCGAGATCCACCTCTCGGGCAAATACGCCGACGAGCCCCGCGACTACCTCGCCGGCAAAGGCAAAGGGAAGTATAGCATCGCAGACATGAAGACGTGGCCGTGGGTTAAGAACTGGGAGAGGAGTGGATTTACCAAGGAGCAGATGGAGGAGTTCCCGCATGTGCTGAAATGGGTTGATCGCGTTGCTGCGAGGCCGGCGGTGCAGAGAGGGGTGGGGGATGCGTATCAGCAGAAGTAAGTCGGAGTCGGGATGTGAGGTGGTGGTGTGCACTGCCAACGTGAGTATTGTTCTAGGTCTAAGCTATGATGTTACGTTCAGGTTTGTGCCAATCTCCGGCGCCTCTGCGGTCCAGTCCAGTGTGTACCATAGGCTCTCGTAGCTCGTGGGTTCCCATCGCGTCAGGTGGTCGGTAGATGATTGGCCATGCTACGTGTATCAAAGGTGCTGCTGCTCGAAATGAGCGCAGTCTTGCGTAGCACTAATTGTGAATAATGTGCGCGGCAGCAGCAATATCATATTCCTCACCGACGCCATACGCCACGCTAATCCATGTACCGATCGAGCGCTCTTGGAACTCGCAGCTGCCCTCATCTACTTCTCCGGCGCACTGGGCAGCCTCTCAATGACATACTTCCCCCTCGCACAACTCACAATCGGCACGCCGGGCACCTTCCTCAACCGCCTCTTCAGATCCCTATCGTTCGTCGCGACCATATACACCCGACTCTTGACACAGCGATCCACAATACAATCGTCTGCATAAGTGCCCTTGTGATCGCACTTCAGCCTCTCCCACCGCTCATCCCTCGCAATCTGCAACGCAATGCGGTACTTTGGACCCAGCTTCTCCAACTCGGCCATGACGCAGGTGGTGATGATGGGGTTGCAGGTGGCGTAGAGGGTGTCCATGAGGGTGGGAAGGAGGGGCAGCTTGTGGTGGACGGTGTGGGAGAGGAAATTGGTATCGATGAGGATTTGGTAGGGCGGTTGGAGAGCGGTGTTGTGGTGGAAGAAGAGGTTGCTGGGCATTTGGGGGCTGTGATGGTATCAGTATATGGGAATGACAAGAATGTGGTGGGGGTGGTGATGGTGGTGGTGGTGATGGTGGTGGTGATGGTGGTGGTGATGGTGGCGGTGATGGTGGTGGTGGTGGTGGTGATCGTGATGGACGTACACTTCTCGGATCAGCTCGCCGCCTTTCTCGGTCTTCTCTCTCCTCTTTGCCTCATTTGCCTCGATGTTCTTCTTGAGTCGCGCATCTCTCTGTCCAATCACTCGTTTGGTTTGCGCGAATTTGCGCGTCCGTTTTGCGACACCCATTCTTAACTAAGATTTGAAGAATCTCCAGACGACCTTTCAGGCAACATCGTGATTAACCGCCAAGATTTCGACGAGAACGACACATGTGGCGCACTCCCTAGCGCCCGCTGCCCGCGTCCTCACACAGCCACACGTGACACCCGGGGCCTGGCCCTTAGCAACGGGGTCTTACGAATCCCTGCTGTTCTTGGGTGCTTGCGTCTGCTCGTTCTTGCTTGCATCACACTCTCCAGCACATTCTTACTGGAATCTCTGCACCATTCGTTCGTACAGTCACTCGCTAAATAAGTTATACCTACTCACCCGACCATCTCGAGTCATCAGGCTTGCAAGGAGGCGACAAGAGCAAACAAGCCAAGGGGCTTGGCAGCGGCGGCGGCGGCGGCGTCGTGCTGCAAACAAAACAGGTGAGGAGTAGGGAAGCCAGGTCGCGGAGACCAGCAAATACATCACAATGGCTCTACTTTCGAGACGAGTTCAAGCGCTGGCTTTGCTCGCCATATTGGCATCAATCGCATCCGCAGACCTCACCGATGTACCGAATTTATCGACAGCCACCGAGACCACAGCGACAGCGGGCAGCTCAGAAACGAATAGCGCATCGAGCGCGATTACGACCGGCACTTCGACAGATTCGAGTGCGACGACTACTGCCGCAAGCAGCTCAGGGCCTCCGACTGGGACGGCGACGAGCTCGAGTACCGTCTCCCACTTGAGCGATGTTCCGACGATCGCTGGAGCTGGTATACCGACGATAGTCATCCCCTACACTGCCGGCGCACCCTTTATGCAAAAGAGCTCGATGCCCGAAGGCACTGTTTTCATCGCTGTCGGCGCCTGTCTAGCCTTTTTGGGTGCGTGTGTCCTCCTCTGGCGCGGGCTCGTCGCTTGTAGCGTGAATCGCTCGGTCAGACGAGCAGCATTGGCAAGTCTGCGCAGTGGCAACGAGAAGACTGGAGGCAGCACTTGGGGTGGCAGCTCTGGCTATGGCCCCATAAAAGAGGGACTTTACAAGGATGCAGGTTCCAATATGTCAATGGATGCACTCAACAAGGCCGGAAAGCCCATTGGAAGGCCACGTCAATTCAGTACCCAAGAACTCAAGAGGGAGTCCACACCACCCTCAGGACTCTTCTTCAGCCCTACAGCACAAGCAGTATCAGGCGCACACCCACCTGGAAGTAGGGCTTCAACTTTATTACCAGCAGGTTACTACGCATCTCCGGCTGCCCACGCGGCTGGTGGCGCACAGTCGACCACCCTCGGAGGCGCGAGCATTGCGCCGTATGCTCGACCGCATAGCATGATGAATCCGTCGCCACCTGCATCGCCTGGTCTAACACCGCAGGGTCGAACGAGCACGGGCACGAGTTACCGCGCTTCTTCGAGAGAATACTTGAGGCCAACACCAGCGAATCGCGATGGATACAGCAGTAGTGCTAGGAACAGCTATATGGACGGAACGCCACGCAATGGCGGGAGGGGTGGAATTGGCTTTTACATGCAACCCGGAAACAATAGCAGTCTCATGGTTGACGTTGGGGCTGCAGGGGCGAGAGGAGGATTCTCGCGAGAAAGCTCTTCCGAACTAGCTGGGAGTAGAGCTCCTTCTGCTTACCTGGAAGATCTTTTCGACAATCACGGGCATGGACCCAGGGAGAGGTTTTAAAATGACACAAAAGTGGTTGGCGGCGCTGGGAGAGTGTATGCTCGGAGTTGATCAGCAGTCTCAGCGCGGTGGGGTGTACCTTGATACAGTATTTTGATACAGCATTTTTACGGTCGACGACGTTTGTAGACATGCTGTAATATTAATGCTCTATCCCTGCCAAGCACTCTAGTACTATCTTCTGGGTACACGTACACGTCCGGACGCGCTAGTCAACAGACACGCGTTACCCTGAATTTCCATGACGTGCACAATCGCAACATCTCTCGACAGCGCTGACCATTTCGCCAACATTGCTCAACATGGGCTCTCAACACTCGCCATCGCCATCGCTGACGCAAGCACCGCCGTCATCACAGAAGAGACAGTCGTCCATCTCTAGCTTCTTCTCGTCCAAGCCTGGTCCATCATCGAAGCCTGCACCGCAGAGACCGCGGATCAATCGAAACTCTCCTTCGACGTTGAAGCCTGAATCGCTGCAGAGGAGCAGTACGGTAGAAGACAACGGGTTGTTCTTGAGTGATGGGGAGCAGGAGAAGGTGGAGGAGGACAGCACGCTCAAACAGGCATTGGATGATGCGATTGACGAAGAGCCGTTGGCGAAACGGACATTCAATGGCGACGACTTCGAGTTGCCGGACCCGAAGAGGCTGAGGAGGAGGCTCGACCGCGTGGTCGAGGGTGGAGAGTGTGAAACAGCTGTGTTTCGCAAGCCGTGCCTTCCCAAAGGAAGGAGCGAGGGAGGCGAGGCAAGTGCGAACGGGATGGGGGACGGATTCAAAATGCCGACGACGGTGGTTGGTGCACGCGGAAAGAGCGGTGAGGGGAAGGTGAAGACGACCGGCAGAACAAGCAAGTACATGTTCTCGTCGTCACCAGCGCCATTTGGGGAGGAAGGAGCCGAGGAGGAAGATGCCGAGGAGGTCAGGAGGACGAAGGAGCGACTGCATCAGAAGTTCGTCAAAAGGCTGAAGGATCCGGGCAATTTACGGAGAGGTCCGTTTGTCGAGGAAGACGCCGCGGAGGTGGCGCTGGGCGGCGAAGGAGACGACGACGATGATGATGAAGCCGAGGCTGAGCCAGAGCCACCGCCCAAAGCTGCAAAAGGCAGGAAAGGCGCCGCTGCTGGCAAAAAGGGCGGCAGCAAGGCCCGCCTGACGCCTCTCGAGCAACAAGTGCTAGACATCAAGCGCAAACACCCAGACACCCTTCTCGTCGTCGAAGTCGGGTACAAATTCCGCTTCTTCGGCGAGGATGCCCGACACGCCGCTCGTGAACTCAGCATCGTGTGCATCCCGGGTAAGTATCGTTTCGACGAGCATCCATCAGAAGCTCATTTGGACCGCTTCGCGAGTGCCAGTATCCCAGTCCATCGCCTGCACGTCCACGTCAAGCGTCTCGTCTCCGCTGGCCACAAGGTGGGAGTGGTACGACAGCTTGAGACGGCAGCATTGAAAGCTGTTGGTGACAATAGGAATAAAGCTTTCGAGCGTGGCTTGACCAATCTGTATACAAAGGGCACATACATCGACGATGCAGAAGGACTCGATGGCCCCCCTGCTGCCCCTGGGGGTGGTGCTCCTGCCACAGGTCACTTACTCTGTCTGACGGAGACGCGACCGAGAGGATGGGGGAGCGATGAGAAAGTCCAGATCGGCCTCGTTGCGGTTCAACCGTCGACTGGAGACATCATTTATGACGACTTCGAAGATGGCTGGATGAGGTCCGAGCTAGAGACGCGGCTCCTGCATATCTCGCCATGCGAGTTTCTGATCGTCGGTCATGTAAGCAAAGCCACCGAGAAACTGGTTCGACATCTCAGTGGCAGCAAGACAAATGTATTTGGTGATAAGGCTCGAGTGGAGAGGGTTGAGCAAGGCAAGACCATGGCTGCTGAGTCTTACTCTCACATTACCAAGTTCTATGCTGACAAGCTTCGAAACGGACACGGTCCAAGCGGGAGCCAGGTGGAATCGAGTCGGGAGTCCGGTGGCACATTGTTGGATAAGGTCCACAAGCTCTCCGAGAATGCTACCATCTGCTTGAGTGCTATGATCACACATCTGACGGAATATGGTTTGCAGCACGTCTTCGATCTCACCAAGTACTTTCAGTCTTTCTCTGCGCGCTCGCACATGCTGCTCAACGGCAACACACTCACAAGTCTAGAGATTTATCGCAATGGCACAGACTCGGGCGAACGAGGCTCTTTGTTCTGGACCCTGGACAGGACGCAGACGAGGTTCGGCCGCAGACTCTTGAGGAAGTGGGTAGGTCGTCCACTTCTCGATCGCTCCAGACTGGAGGAGAGGAGAGATGCGGTGGAAGAACTGAAAGATGCATCTGGTAAGCGAATGGCTGATGTGGATCGCATCAGACACTTGCTTGGCAAGGTTAGAGGTGATCTGGAGAAGTCGTTGATCAGAATATACTATGGCAAGTGCACACGGCCGGAGCTGCTTGGTGTGCTGCAGGGCATGCAGATGATTGCGCAGGAGTACTCGCATATACCCGCACCCGCCGACGCTGGCTTCAAGTCGGACATGCTGAATGAAGCCATTGCTTCACTGCCTCGTATTGGAGAAGATGTGGTCAAGTATCTCGATCGCATCAACGCGGAGGCAGCGAAAGGCGACGACAAGTTCTACTTCTTCCGAGACGAACACGAGACGGAGGACATCACCGACCACAAAGTCGCCATCACGGCCATCGAGCATGATCTCGAGGAGTTTAAGGCTGTGGCGGCTGATAAGCTGAGGAAGAAGAAGGTCGACTACGTGACCGTGGCAGGCATCGATTACCTCATCGAGCTCGAGAACGCATCGCTCAAGAACTTGCCAGCGAGCTGGATCAAGGTCAGCGGCACGAAGAAGTTCAGTCGTTATCATGCCCCGGAAGTCCTCAAGCTCGTCAAGGAACGAGATCAGAACAAAGAAGCACTGGCCGCTGCCTGCGATGCTGCATTCAAGGAACTGCTGGCTGAAATTGGGGGCAAATATGAGCGCTTCAGAGACTGCATTCAATCCCTTGCCACCCTCGACTGCCTGCTGAGTCTTGCGGACGTTGCCAACCAACCCGGCTACATCAAACCCGAGTTCACCGACTCAGTCGGCATTCACGTCCTCGCCGGCCGCCACCCCATGGTCGAACAGTTGCTACTCGACGCCTTCGTCCCGAACGACGTTGACCTCTCCTCCGACGACATCCGCGCACTCCTCGTCACCGGTCCCAACATGGGCGGCAAATCCTCCTACGTCCGCAGCGTCGCCCTTATCGCCATAATGGCTCAAATCGGTTCCTACGTCCCCGCGTCCTCCGTCTCCATGGGCCTCCTCGACGCCGTCTTCACCCGCATGGGCGCCTTCGACAACATGATGAAAGGCGAGTCCACCTTCATGGTCGAGCTCTCCGAAACCTCCGACATCCTCAAACAAGCCTCGCCCCGCTCCCTCGTGATCCTCGACGAACTCGGCCGCGGCACGAGCACGCACGACGGTGTCGCGATCGCGGAAGCCGTGCTCCGGTACTTTGTAGAGAGTCTGCAGAGTTTGGTGTTGTTCATTACGCATTACCAGTCCCTTTCGCGGATGGCCGGGCAGCTGCAAGGGTTGAAGAATGTGCATATGCGGTTTGAGGAGCGGAAGGTGGAGGGGCGGGAAGATGAGGTTACGTTTTTATATGAGGTTGGGGAGGGCGTGGCGCACCGGAGTTATGGGTTGAATGTCGCAAGGTTGGCGGGGTTGCCGGCGGGGTTGCTGGGGCGGGCGAGGGAGCAAAGCGGTGTCATGGAGGGAGAGGAGAAGAGGAGGAGGCTGGGGTGGCTTGGGAGGGCGGTGAAGGGTGTAGTCGACGGGGATGGTGGGGAGGAATTTGAAAAGGTGTTGCAGGGGGTGCAACAGCTTTGATGCTGGGATCGATGTGGAGATGTGTATGTGTGCGTGTTGATTGGTCACAGACAGCCGGGCACCTCTTTGAAGGATTTATCGCTGTGGAGGTGGAGGTGGCCGTGGAAGCGCCATACCGCTGAAGTAAAGTGAAACCCCAACGCAATGTCTACTATAATCATATTACTCTACTATACTCTTATGTACACCCAAGCCAACACTGATGCTGATTCCCGCGCCATCAAGTCTGTATACATGTATTATTACATGCTCGGTTCTGTCCCATCGCCCACCTCCCAGCGTTCTTCTCCACCCAGCCCATGCAGCGACCAAAGCATTAATTACCACATACACCGCAAAGCCCCTGCATCCTCCATACTCACCCCATCCTCCGCAGAAACACCGGCACATCACTCAAGTCAATCCCAAACTGCTCGCTCACATGCACACTCCGTCTCTGCCCACCCTCACTCCCGCTCGTCCTCGTCCCCGCACTGCCACCAAGCCCGTTCACACGGTCCCAGCCGTATTCCAACCCGCCGCTGTACCGATCATACACGGACGGCTTGCGCTGATGAGAGCTCGCGCACGGGGTGCCGAGGGAAGTGGTGCTGCTGTTGGCGGAGCCGTCCATCCAAAGGAGCGATGATGCATCCGCGGCTGAGGAAGGAGAGTTAGGTGTTGCGGAGGCCTCGATGCGAGATCGCTCGGTGGCAGCGGCTTGGGTGGGAGAGTAAGGCAGGAATTTACCACTGGCAGTCCTGACGCGCGGAGCTGGAGATGCCTTCGGGCGGGAGGTGAAAGATGTGGTCGTGGTCGTGGTCACAGTCGTCGTGTACGCGTTCGTCGAGACCGCGCCACCAGAACGCGGCACATTTTGTTTGACCGGACAAGGGTCCCACGACTTGACGGTCACAAAGGTCGCGTTGGACGAGGCAGAAGACACCGCGCTGCCGGTCCGCGCGACGTCGTGCTGAGCAGGCCGGTTCTCTTTCTCCTCACCAATGAGCCCAATGTACTCCTCTGCGTGCTGCGCAGCAGTATTCCGAGCAGGCGGGCCAGCGTTGGCACGAGCCGCGCTTTCCGCAGACAACGGTGTTATGTATCGAGAAACAACGATGGATGGCGAGTGGGCGAGTTCAGCCACTGATTGTTTGCGTGAGAGGGGTGGCGAGTCTGCCTGAGCAAGACTGTCAGAGTCCAGCTTCGCAAGCTGTGAGACCATCGATTTGCGCTTCTCGCGCCAAAGCGCTGACTGCTGCTCCCAGCCAGGCCAGCCAGCATGCTGGGACTCGCGACCAGGTGATGTGAAGCTTTCAGAAGCGGCCAAGCCATCAGAGGCTGTGCTGTGCGTCGCGGCTTCTTCAATGGGCTTCTGCGGAGCGTGATCGCTTTCCTGCGTTTGCTTCACGGTAATTTGTCCGCTTGGAGTTGGAGGCTCAACCGTCATTGGAGTTTCTTGCTGAGCCCTCGCGCGACTGCTCGAGCGTGATTTCTTGCCAGAACCAGGTCGCGGCTGGGACATATCGGCACTGTTGCGTGCAGAGGCGCTCGGTGTTGAGCGCGCGCTGTCTTTCGATGTCTTCTTTGCGATCATTTCGCCCGCCCTGTGCGCTTTCAAGGCAACATCCGCAGGAATCTCTGGCAGGGGTGGAACGCTTTCGGCTTTCAATATGTATGGCCTGCTGTTGGCGCCGGGTGCAGGAGCCGGATGGGTGGCAACCGCTTTGGACTGCCATTCCGGAAAGCAGTCTTCCACACGTCGCTCAGAGACTGGCGACGAGCCGCCTTTCATCTTAGACCTGGACTTCTGCTTGGACACTGTCATTCGCCGCCTGTCCTGCGTATACAGTGTGTCCTGCGATGCGACATCACGGCTCTTCATTCGAGCTAGCTCAGACGCCATCTCCGGTGTCATGCCCTGAGACTTGGTCCTGAGAAGTCTTGTGCTGATCGCAAACGGCGACTGAAGTGAATGTTGTACCAAGCCTGGAACAGGTGCAGTGGCACGTTTTCCCATGTTCGTGGAAATGTCGTAAGATCCGCCTCCGAGCGTCCTCGCCACCGAGTTGAAGTCCGTATAAGCAGGCACGGTCTCATCGCCAGGTGTGACCGGACGATACTCCATGGAAGTGCTGACGGATGAGCCTGTAAGCGCTTCGTCGACACTGAAACGCTTTGTCGACTCACTCCTGCTGTGGCTGTCGCTCTTGCTTCGCTTCCGGCCGATGGTCCAAGATCTCTGTACTTCAGGCGAACCCGGCAACTCCACCACGAGTTGTCGTACACTGTTGCTTCTGCCATGAATGCGGCTCTTGCTTCGGGAGCGTGAGAACAAGGGCCATTTCGATTCAGGTGGCGCAGCACTGAGCTCTGCAGGCAGATCATCTTCGAAGCGTTCCTCGAAGTCCGTATTACCAAGAACCTCGTCGCGGACACGCCGAATCTGCGGAGCTGGCCAATACTCAGGAACACTAGATAGCTCCACCATCGCTTTCGACTCTCTGCACTGCTTCTTCTCGGCGCTACGCTGCTGCTTCAAAGCACCTGGCATAGGCTTCCGTAACTTCTTTTGAAGCTTGCTTGTCTGCTCCGGCTGCTTGCAAGGGAAGAGTTGTGATTCTGGCGATTCCTCGTCCTTTGCGCTGGCTACGACGGTTTGTAGGCTGTCTCGCTTGTCGGACTTCAGGCTATGCAGCTTTAGCAGTGGCAGAGATCTTTTCGATTTCGCAGCGTTCCGCGGCTTTTGCGACGCCGCTTTGTCTAGCATTGTTGGCGACTTCAGTACCTCTTCGAACGTGTACAGACTGTTCGTGCCATGACGAGGACTTTTCTCTGCGCGCTCCTTCATTTCGTGTACTCCACTAAGTTTATCCTCGCTGCCGACGCTGAACTTGCCCATAACGTAGTCTTGTGCACTCTGACGTCTTGCATTGTGAAAAGACGCACCGGAGGCATAGCCGCTGTCGGTCTTTTGAGCCCGTGGTCTTGGGGCAGACTGGTCGATTGGCGGGGGCTGTGATTGACCTCGAATAAAGGTGCTAACCTCAGGCCCAGCCAGAATCAAGGATTGTTCGTCCTTTGCTTGGCCACTGAGCAGCGCTAAAGCATCTGCTGGTGTGCCGCCAGCGGTTGCATCTCGGTCATCGTCGCGGTCTAGAAACGCGCCCAGTCTGGCAGCGAAGCTGACCATTGAATTATCCGCGTGTGGTGCGGCTGGTGCCTGGCATTGGTTCGCGTGCCCTGTGAACACATGAGACGCACTATCGAATGGGTATTGTCGTTGCTGGAGTCGAGCCAAGGTTGCCAGCTCAGGGGAAGGAAGCATACGTGTATCCTCGGAGCGCGAAGTAGCGGTGACTGTCTGCGCTCTCACTGGGGCGGATGGTCTGGTCACGCCAAGGGTTGGCACTGCAGGACTCGAATGTGGCAAAGCTGGTAGTCGATGTCGCTTCTTCGTGGTGAATGACCCGTCACGAGTCCTCATAGAGTCTACGCTGGAATTTCTGCGCACGCGATTCAACGACTTGGCGCTCCGGTTGGACAGATCAGGTTGTCGTTCCAAGGCCGGAAAATACTCAGTGGGTGTAGGCAGCTCACAATGGTCATGTTCAACCAGTGAGCCTCGCCGCGAAGCCACACGCATTGAGGGATCAGGCGAAGCAGCGCCATTGGTGACTCGCAAGGTACCGTGCCTGTAGACACCAGCTTGAGGATACTCCAGATCTGTGGGAGTTAACACGCGGCCACCCATTTGTTCAGCCAAGTCTAGAGCTGCTAAGTTGCTGTTCGATACGTGCGTTTCGGGTTCAGAGCAAGCATCCTTCTGTCTGATCTTGTATTTCTTGGGTTCAATACAGTCGCTGGGTTTCTGGAGCGGATCCAGCGCCAGAGTAGCACGTGTAGCCAGGCCTGGAGGTACAGCGGCAGATTTCCGTTGCCAAATCGGAGATGTGGACTCTGTTGAGTCCTGTCTTGGGCTGGGTGTAGTGTCCTTGGTTGGCAACAGAGCTCTATGGAGAGCTACCAGTTCATCCGGCGACGCAGTCTTCTTCAGCTCTTGTAGCAAGTTGATCGCCTGCTCAATGTCGATAGCTTTGTCGTGTGTTTCTGGGAGGTTGGACGGTTTCTTTGAGCCGACGCTGTCGATCGTCGAAGAGGACGTGTTGGCACCAAGGTTGTTCCCGAGTGCCATGCTGGACATTCGTCGTGACACGCCTTTCGTAGCCATCCTGCGAGACGTCGGTTGTTCGAGGAAGGTCGTGCCTGCGGTCTCCGGGAACGCACCGGTCAATTGCTCTTTGAGCAGTTGCCTGCCCTCGAGCGTCGCCAGCTGATCGTAAGATGTGCGTGTTGCACAGTCATTTTCATATGGACTAGGTGAGCTCGGAGACTTGGAGCATGTCCTGTCGGTAATTCGTGATTTGCTCAATTTGTGCGAGCGAGGCATGGCGAATGAGTTGATGCAGCACGGATGTTAGCCTTGCATTTCAGTCATTCTGACATTTGGGTCCTCCCAGCCTCTCGGGTTTCACAATGCAACGAGCGAGTGTCGGAAGTATCCCTCTGCGAGAGCGGTGGGTCGCGTGGATGGCGTTGTCGCGGTGTCCTGCTGCTCAAGAATGGGGAAGAGGTGGGCCTCGATCATTCCAGGTTTTGCCCACGGCTTGGCAGCAATCTGAGCGTAATCAGATGTCTGCAAGCTCGTGTTGGGCGTGCAGGATGCGTGAATCCAGTCCGTTGCCAGGGATCCCCAGTGTATCACAACAGTTGCATAACGCAAATTTCGTGACGAACGGGAAGATGGAGGAAGGTGTTGGAGGTATTGGCAGACGGCAAGCCAGCGAAGACTGAGCAATACTGCGGTTGTGATGGTGCGGGCCAGCAGCTCTTCCGATCGAGATGGAGCTGGAGCGATATCCTGTTTGCGACCGAATAATAAACACGCGGCAGGCGTTACATCCTAGCTGCATGCACCGCCACTCTACCGACCTCGTGGATCTGAGTTCATCCAATGACTGAGCCTCGATCGCATTTCAGCTGTTGGTTGTGGCGATGTGGCTGGAGAGTTGTCTCGGAACTCTGGTTGTCGATACCTCAATAATCCGGGGCCTTTTGCTCTGCCGCCCCAGGGGCTCTTTGTGCGACATCCTGGCACGTGGATAGAGGAGGCGAATGCTCCTGCAATCTGCTGGAGTGGAGCCACGCTGAGCTTGACCCGGACAGCTGTTTCCCCGCCGAATTCGACCATGTACCATTTGTGCATCGCAGGCCCTGCGCGTATACTCTCCACGCGCCCATCCTCCATCCTCCATTCTCCCGTCATGCGTTGTCGGGGCCAGCCGGCCCATAACGCGGCACGCCTTGCGGAGAGCCGACGGGAGTGCATATGTTCGCCTGAACATGGCAGGGCGGGCATCGAGAGACGGAAACGCGCCTTCCAAGGCTGCAGATGGCTGGGCCAGCCTGTAATAAGATGGAACGAGGTCGGGATTGGCCTGGTTGGGACGAGGGGAAGCATGAAAGCGACCAGAATGCGGGAACTGCGCACGTGTCGATGTGCTAGGAGGTAGAGCTTGCATAGGAGGAGACGCTGTAATCACGACGTCGCTCTTCTCGTCAGACGATGACTCTCTTCCATCCTTGCTCTACATATCGCCTACGTCGGTGATTCTAATTTCTACACAAAGCACTCAACCGAGGTGAACCGACGTGTCAGGCAGTCTCCCGCTGACCCCAAGCAGCGGACCAGATCGTGAAAGCTACCGCGTCAAGCCGTCACTTGCGTCTGCCGTCGCGGCAGTCAGGCGCATGTTCGACCGATGCATG
Organism: Teratosphaeria epicoccoides; assembly: GCA_021401465.1. Taxonomy (NCBI): domain Eukaryota; kingdom Fungi; phylum Ascomycota; class Dothideomycetes; order Mycosphaerellales; family Teratosphaeriaceae; genus Teratosphaeria; species Teratosphaeria epicoccoides. The sequence continues at coordinate 37,067 of JADDMT010000108.1, forward strand.
CACTGCATACGGTGTCCAACGGAAAAGCCAGGTGCTCAATTCTGAAAAAGCCAGGTTCGTTCCTTCCCATGGCGCCCCGCCTCGGCTCCGTCTGGTCGTCCTCCACCAGCTCAAGCTCATTCGTCTCGTTCCTGGCACGAGTGACGAGCAACGTTAGCAGCCTTTCGAAAGGCATCAGGGGAAGTAAGATCCTTAGTCGGGAAGGCAGGACCGACGTTAAGAGAAATCTAGTTGTGGAAACTCCGCAGCAATGGTCTCCAAATTACTACCCATATCACAGGGCTTGTCGGAATTATCTGCAATTCAGGACATGGTCAGAAGTCATCGCGGAAGACCCCCAGAAGCCTACGTTGGTAGACGGACGACCCAGCTTTCAATCGTCACGGGGCTGAAGCTCGACACTCCCCTTGCCATACGCATCAACCTCGACCGGCACGCCGCTCTTGATTAGCCAGTCCAACCCGGTCAACGCCGTTTGGCACGTACGTCTCAGCGGACTTGTGATCATACGCTCTACCCTGAACAGGAGTGGACAATCTTTTCGTAAACGGCCCTGGAGCTCTCTGGCCTGTTGGGTACCGTTGCCGGTCATGCGCGGATCAGGCAGGTTCCCGTCTCGTTCGCTCAGTCAGCACATGCTATTGCCAAGAACTGAGCAACATCTATCTGTCGCATTCTGCATGGCACAAGTAAGCATGAACAATCCTGCCGCCTCTCAAAACGCGTCGACGGACGTGCTGCGCCTCTGCATGTCTGATCAAGATCAACGTCGGCGACATCGCTCGTCTTTATGCCATCTTAAGACGATAACACCGTGGACTTTCTCGCGTCTGTTGCTCAATGATAGCTAGATCAGGCGTATGAGTCAACAAACCGAAACGACACAAAAGCCCACTGACCGAATAATGACCTCATTTGCAAGAATTTCCAGTCAGCACACAAGTATACGAGTACGCTGAGCACCAATATGAATGTACCGCTGACGCAGTAGCAACAAAGGGGTTGCAAGTGCAGACACATGACACTCAGCTCGACAGAATCTTCCACACGCGAAGGGCCCGTGGCTGCGTTTCCAATTTCATGCAATCCATCACTCCGTTGTCCAGACCAGCTGATGCGGATTTCAAGGCCGTCGCAGGATCCTCGAGCTGCTGAATTTCTCAAGTCTCTGATGAATCCTTCCAAGGGCCGAATGATAACTTGACTTGCTTGAGTCTGCCGAACGCTGGCTAAGCCTTATCGACAGAACGGATGAAGACCCAAGCACAAAGCATCATCAAATACCGTCACCATACCACCCAATCGCCCTCGGATCCCTTCGATGTCCCAACAAGTCTCCCCTCCGCCGGGTGCGGCCCAAAGAATCCATCGCACCCCTCGACCACTGCCCGTCTCGAACCTCTGCTGCAAGATCAAACAGCTCACTGACCAGCTTCCTCGGTCTCGCAGACGTCAATCGTCGCCGTGAGCACCAGAGCGCAATTTGCTCTGCAATGTCTTTGATGGCTGCCGAGACGAGGTAGGGAGGGCGCGGGGTGCCCATGAAGAAGTCGTGAACGTCGTTGAGCATTTCCATGTTGCGGACCTGGAGAGGGTGGCCTTCCTGTAGTCTTGTCAGGGGGGTGAGCTCCATGCCAAAAGTGTTGTGAAGCAATTGCTCACAAAGTCCGGCGCATATCGATCAAAGAGGTCGCACCATTGGCAGATGTAGTGTTGATGGTCAGATTGGCATGAGTAGCTCGGCATTCGCAGGTGGTATGGATCTTGCTGTCGCCTAAAGGATCGGCCGTACGTGTTGTCGGGGCAGTGTGGGCAGTCACACCAGCCATGGTCGTATCCATCCATGCGATCCATGTTGGCTCTTCTCTACTGTGGCGGCAAGTGTTGTCTATGGAAGCAGGCCGGAGAGAGTTGTCGCTCACGATTGTCAGGATCGAGCGTTGGGTGGGGATGAGAGCAGATAAAGGTACTGCAAAGCGCTCGAGTCCGCCCTCTGAGGCGAAGCATTACTCGACCTACCTCCATTCCGACTTGAACCGGGTATCACAGATATTGCCTTACGGACGGTGAACCGGTCGGCCACTCTGCCGCGGCGCCAAAGTCCTGCTATGATGCACGCTCCCGTCGTTTGTGGCATGTGGCCCGCTGTCCCCGTAGCAAACAATTGGGCCACCATACCATTTCCGAGCGCTGCCGGTGGCTGTACCATGTTCTGGCGGTGTGAAGTCAAGTCCCGATCGTCGCCTGGTCTCCTGAAGCGGTAAGCACGGCAGGAAAGGAAGGCAGAGCAGTTCTCGTGGTCCTTCTGCCCGTCCCACAACAACGAAGATGGTGCCCGACCAACCCAGTTTTCGGCAGTGAGCTGAAGTCAGGAAGCCGGCAGAAAGTACTGCAAATGCCATGCTCGTGTGCTCGTGAGAGCTGAGAAGATCGCGAGGCGATCGGGCTCGTGATAGCTAACGTGGCAGCCTGGAAACCCTTATGTAGCGCGAACAAGTCACGAGTCCGCATGACTCTTCTTGCTTGGCTAGGCTGAGTCTCACTGCTACTTGCAACCACTGCCCGTAATTGCGTGCACGCCTCTAGGCGCTACACACTCGCAGTGCGACGAACCCAAGTTCGTTGCGTTCTGCGAAGGTAAGACAGTGAACTGGCAAGTTCGAGTCAGCCCGACACCCAGTCTCTCACTGCGACGCCTGCTGTCACTCACGTTGTCAAATGCGATGTTGGAACACGGATGCACATTGGAACAAACCACTGCCGACGTCCTGTCACCCTCGGCACCAGTCAAATAGCCTGTAAAGTTGACAAAAGCCTGTCCAATAAGGTTAGCGCAACCCACCGTAGAGAAGCAACACAACATACCACATTGCTGACCGCCATCAAACACGTCCCCGCCGTACCGCTGTGCCCACCACTATGCGGCGTATAATCACCGCAGTATACTTCGCGCCCTCAATACAGCAGTTGGACAATTGCACGTTTCCTTCAAAACCCCATCGGGCGACCAGGCTGACTGGCGCCTACTTCAGCTATGTACCACACGTCTCCAGTTCCCTCAATCCCGCCGGTATCGTAGCCATCGATGCGAATGCCATCGCCGGTCAACACGAAGGATGCTGCGTGGTTCTGATATGCGACTGGGTAGTGGTTCTCACTCTGCCTCCAGTACTCAACCTCCGGGCTGTATGTCCAGACGCCTCGCCACTCGGTCGTCACATCCCTGACTACTGGATTCAGCTTGGAACCAATGAAGTAATTCTGGTCCTCGGGAAAGATGAGGGTGCCGCCATCGTTGCAGGCCTCAAAGGCCTTAACGATGTTGAGAACATCGGAGACGTTGCAGCCATGTGAATATACTGTACATTGCTCGCGCGACGCAAGCTCCTGGACCTGGACACTGCCGGTGTGGTAGTCGCTATGCTGTGCCTGAGCCAGCTGAGATCTTGCGAAAACCAATGCAGGACGGAGTTGGGAGACGTGCATTTTGAACACTGTGTACAATCGCTCACTGGGGCCATTGTATCCTTATTTACTCTTATGATCCGGCCTTAACAATGATTGGAGGCAAAGTATTGCTCTGAGGGGAGGCATATCACGAATCTGGAATTGCATGCATGTCCTCGATCTCCAATGCAAGTCCCGGTCGATGCTGACCCGAGAGCTTGTGATGCGGGAATTCATGAACGAAGTTTAATGCGGAGGGCGCACGGCTTAGCGCCTCGCATTGAGTGCGTCCATTGCTGTCGACACAATACACAGGGTCGCTATGGTCAGCAAGTCTCTGACAGCCACGCGATAAAGGGCCACCTACCAGAAAGGGTAGAACGCCGCAAGCCCGATCGTGCACAGCAGAACGGCAAGAGGCATTGGAACACGACATCCTGCTGTACGCGCTGTCATTCACTGCATTATTACACCTATCGGTGATCGCGCATATTCTCATACAACTGTCGACTTTTCCAACCCCATCCATGCTTTGCGCTCAAGTCGATGAATCAATTGCTAACCGTCGCTCTTATGCATAAGTCGTGACCACCATATTATTTCCGGCCGTGACCCAATGTAACATCCATCTGCTCATGACCAAGAACGTCGCACCTCTTACATCCACCTTATAGCGCAAGGCCGAAGACTGCGAGCAGAGCAGCGGCGAGGATGCTGGTACCATAGTTCTTCGCCACGCCGAGCGCGATAGCAGCGCTGGAGGAGGTGGCAGAGGTGGAGGTGGAGGACGTGGTAGCAGTGCCCGTCGGTGACGACTTACTGTCAGAGGAGCTCGCGGTGCTGGTGGCGGCTGCAGATGACGAGGCACCCGTGGTGGTAGCGGTTGAATCGGAACTAGCGTTCAGCGTACCGCAAGTGACGGATCTGCATGCAGTGATGCCGACGAGGTCGTTCGGGTGGGCTTGGACACAGTCGGCAATCCATTGCTCGCACTCGAAGTACGGGATGGTGCCCATGTATGCCGAGATGTTAGGGGTGTTACCAGAGGTGCATGTGCAGGTGTAGTTCAGAGTGTTCTGTAGGCGGCTGTGTCAACGTCCTGGACCCAACCCAGCGCACCTCTTGCAGGAACTTACGGCATCGCAGCTCGCGGTCGCTTGACCACCGCAAAGCGCACGGCAGTTGTTGTTCTCCGAAACACACCAAGCCAGGCGGGTGTTGTAGTCGACTGAGTCAGGCTCAATGGAGATGGGACCAGAGGTCGAGTAGTTCTGCGCGCTCACACCAATTGCGGCGGCGGCGGCGACGAGGATCGTGGAGATGAACATGGTAATAGTGGTCGGAGATTTGGAGTTGGTAGCGCGTTGAGCGTTTGATCTTTGAGTGGCGGCGATGCATGTCAGCTTGTGTGTACTGGTACCTTGCAGACGCCGAGATGTAGCTCTCAACACGCACTCACCTAGCGCTTGCTCGTGCGATTTACTATCAATGAAGACCAATCGACCTGGCGATGAGGAGGATTGATATGGTGCAGCTCGAGTTGGTGCTTTTGTTTGGGAGGGGCAGAGTGTGAGGGAATCGAATGTGCAAGGCTGGGAGGCGGATACCTTCTTAACCTCGCTGGAGGGTCCCAGCTTCTTCACTAAGGGACTAACACTGTGCCGACGCTAAGGTAGTTTCATATGATCTGTCAAGTCCGTGCAACGCTCGCCTAAGATACTAAGACAAACTCTCCGCTACATACCTGACTTTCACAACCAGCACACGATTAGTGTTGTCACTCCCATCACATGATGATACTCGTTTGATTGTGTACAGTCTACATCTTTGCAGCATACCACGCCCTCTCCACCGACCGTCCCTGCTTTGTCTTGCACACTATTTTCGACTGCGCCTAGCTTCGTTTCGTACGGCGGCGGCAGTCGGTCGACCAACGTGCGGCTCTTCCTCGTTGTCAAGTGGCAACGGGTTCCTTGCGGAGTCGATAACGAAAAGCCAGCACAAACTTCCCAAACGAGTAAGTGGCATGCGAGAGGCGCACCGTGATTGGTGCGCATTGCCACGACTTCAAGTCTAGAAGGAGTGCGGCACATACAGCACGACCAGATGTATAGATGTACGCGTCAGCACAGAGCGCAAGCAAAGTCCAAGTCAGTTTGTGAAGAGCATTGCTGTATTATTGTGTATCTCGACACTCTTGGAGTACTCGCGGCGACGAGGCCTCAGCACATGCAAGATTAAGCATCGGGTGCTCGGCAAATCTGGCCGGATCTTCGTGATGAACCGCCCGCCGGCGCTTGAACTTTCCGAGGTGTGCCAGTGATCATAACGACGTGCAAAAGCACAATGGTAATAATAAGAAGTCCTGCACAGTCCATCTTGGCATTGGTGTGTAGCTGATTACCGGTCAAGTCATGTAGTCCCCATTATTGGTGTAGCTGCTGTAGCTGTTGTCCATTGCATCATCTCCAAATCGCCGTGGACTACTGTAGTCGGTGGCGGTCGTGCACGCTAGCGCAGCTCGCTCCGCACTTGCTGTCGTTTGCAGGTGGTTCCACGGTTTGGGGGAGCTGGCACCACCGAGAGCCGACGGGAACCACGCTGATCACAACGTTCGATACGGCGACAGAGGCCCGCCGATATGACTCGTAAATGCGTCCTCGCAACATCCCAGCTCAACCAATGGGCCCTGGACTGGGATGGCAACCGCACTCGCATCCTCGAGGCCATCAAAAAGGCCAAGGACAAGCAAGCCACCCTGATCTTGACGCCCGAGCTTTGCGTTCCTGGGTACGGTGAGTCAAGTGTGATTCCGGCATTGGCTGGGCTTTGGGCGGTTGACTGCTTCACACACTCCTCATGCGGCTGTCAATTGGTCAAACAGCCGCCAACAGCTCGTCCAACCGTCAAATGGTTGATAGATGATCCGTCGTGCGCCAGTGACTGATCCCTCATAGGTCTGCTGGATCACTGGCTTGAGAACGACGTCTACGACAATTCATGGGACATTGCGGCCGAGATCATTTCCGACAAAGACTGTCAGGACATCATCATTGACCTTGGTCTGCCTATCCAGCATGATGGATGCAGCTACAATGCCAGACTGATTGCTCTGAATGGTGAAGTATTGGCGATTAGGCCGAAGCTCGATCTTTGCAACGATGGCAACTTCCGTGAGATGAGATACTTTTCGCCTTGGCCTCGAGGACGAGTCGAGGACTACGCATTGCCAGAAGTCATTCAACGACTGGCCAGGAAGCAGGTATGGACAAGGATTGGAGAGGTGGCATTCAACGCCCTCGATGCGAGCTTCGCATCAGAGACGTGCGAGGAGCTATGGACGCCAAACTCGCCGCACTCGCTGTACGGTCTGGCTGGCATTGAGATTATCCTGAACTCAAGCGGCAGCCATCATGAGCTTCGGAAGCTTGACACGCGCATCAACTTGATACTAGAGGCTACCGCCAAAAATGGTGGTGTGTACATGTATTCGAATCAGCGAGGTTGTGACGGTGACAGACTGTACTACGACGGCTGTGCGCTCATCATGAACTCCGGCAAAGTCCTTGCCCAAGGCTCCCAGTTCTCGCTCGATGATGTTGAGGTGCAGACCGCGCTCGTGGATCTAGATGAGATCTGGTCATGCAGGACGTCAAGGAGCAGAGGCCTACAGGCACAAGATCCAGCTGTGCGCCGCATAGAGCGCATCCGAGTCGACTTTCGCCTCTGTAGAACAGACAGGGCACGTGATCTAGGGGCGAGGTTGACCAAAGCATTTGCTGCAAGATACCATGAGCCTGAAGAAGAGATCGCTCTCGGTCCAGCATGCTGGCTCTGGGATTACCTACGTCGATCAGGCGCCAAAGGCTTCTTGGTGCCGTTGAGCGGTGGCATCGACAGCTGCGCCACCGCAACTATAGTCTACAGCATGTGCCGGCTCGTCATTGCCGCTTTGAGATCTGGAAACAAAGTCACGACCGCAGACGTCAAGCGTCTCACCAGCATCGAAGATACTTCCGACCTCACCGCGCAACAACTCTGCAACCAGATCTTCACAACAGTCTTCATGGGAATGGAAAAACAGTCTTCGAAAGACACCCGCCGCCGCGCCAGAGAGCTTGCCGCAGCCATCGGCGCACACCACATTGACACCAACATCGACACGATGTTCCAATCTCTCAAATGTCTCGTCAGCGACATCATCGACTTCGAGCCCAAATTCAAAGTTGAAGGTGGCTCAGAAACCGAGAACCTCGCCCTTCAGAACTTCCAAGCCCGCTCCCGAATGGTGCTAGCTTACGCTCTCGCGCAGCTCGTCCCCAAGTCCCGTGACCCATCTGCCCAAACTCCAGGCTCCTACCTCGTGCTCGGCTCCGCCAACGTGGACGAATGTCTCCGTGGCTACCTCACCAAATACGACTGCTCGTCCGCCGACATCAACCCGATCGGTGGCATCTCCAAGACGGATCTCAAGCGCTTCATCAAGTGGTCAGAGACACATCTGCAGCTTCCCATTCTGCGAGAGTTCCTAGACGCAGTGCCGACTGCCGAGCTTGAACCTATCGTCGAAGCCGACAGCACCACTGGCAAGGCCGCGTACGTGCAGAGCGATGAGGCGGACATGGGCTTCACCTACGATGAGCTGTCAATTTTCGGTCGTTTGCGTAAGCAGTTCAAGCTGGGTCCTGTAGGCGCATTCGAGCGTTTGGTGGTGGATTGGAGCGACCGGATGGATCCGACGGCTGTCATGAAGAAGGTCCTGAACTTCTACCGCTTCTACAGGATCAACAGGCACAAGATGACGACGATGACGCCCGGCTTGTATTTGGAGAGCTATACGCCGGACGACAACCGGTTTGATTTGCGGCCGTTCTTGTACCCGAGCGTGTGGGGCAACTATGAGAGGAGGAAGATTGGTAACCTGTTGAAGAAGATGGAGGAGGGCGAGGCGGGCATCAATGTGGCATAGATGTGGCGTAGATACTGCCCACAACGATGCCGGCCTGATCCGTCCACCCGGAGTCCATACTTGGATGATCTATCAAGGTCTGTGATGGATCGCTTGGCTGTCTGACAGAACGCTGTACACGAATCAAATGTTAACAGGCACGTCTAGTGCAGACAGACGCTTTTAACGTTGACAGGCACATCGAATTTTGTCAGAAGCGTCAAGAGCCTACCTAGGTACACATGGAACGTCTCTCTGACAGACACGTCAGATGATGGTGACAGCTCACAGCATTACCCGGACAAACAAGTCAGGATTGGCCAAGGAACGCTGTCGAAAGAGCACGAGTGATTGATTTTGATCGCATCACTCTACCAGTCTGTCAGTCAACCCACCATTAGCTTGACTAACCATCGACGCACCATCCAGTCCTCGGACTTCACGTTCTTATCTTGCTCCACATCCTCATCTTCCACCTCCACGTCCTCATCTTCCGCGCCGTCCTCCTCACCACCTTCAGCATCTCCATAACTCTCGCTCTCTGCCCCTGCTTACCAGCCACAATGCGCTTACCTATGCCCTTTCTGGCCTTCGTCCTTTCCTCCGCCACACGTTCCACCTCAGCCCGCGACACTTCCTCTCACCCGGCAATCTGCCCAGTCGCCTCCCACTCGTCTCTCACGGCCTAACAAGCTGTCATGACATCATCGATCTCGTCCTCCGTCGGCCGCATGGTCTGAACATCCGCTAGACTCTTCGCCTGACCACCGCGCCGTTTCAATGTGAACGTCGGATGAGTGAACTCATCAGGTGTGGTGAAGTGTTTCTCATCGATTTCAGCAACGTCGTACAGCCTATCATATTGATGGATCGTGACGTTCTTGAATTTCTTCGTGCTGAGCTCGAACAGGCGGACCAGGCAGATAGTCCCTTTGAGGCCGATTCCGTTCGGGTCAGCCATCGAGGCAGCAAGCGACAACCTCATAGCCGTGGTCCGGAAGCTGTCATCTTTCATGGCAGGCCCAGTGCCTTCACGACGCTCCGTGTTCTTGGCCCAGTCGCCAGGAAGCGGACCTGGGATACAAGACCGTCTCGCCCGTATTCTCATTGTAATTGTTGCCCTTTATGAGGCAAACGGCAAGCGCTCCGGATTTCTTGCCACCGCCGATGGCTGCCTCCAATCCGCTGTTAGCGCCTTCCATGATCATGAGCCGGCGCTTATGGAAGCATTGCCCAAGCGCGATGCCATTGTCTCCGTGCGTCTGATACCGGAGATTTGGCAGCTTAGGGTTTCTGACAGGTCGGCCATTGCGGATGGCCGTGCCGTGCACAAGCTTGTCTTTGCCGAAAACTGGGTGTTCGGCTGGTGGACGCCACGTGGCGGCACCGGCCTGTCTACCTTTGGCGTTTCCTCGCCGGTCGATGCGTTTTGCAGCTGCTGTTAATCCTGCGGCTGCTGTTGATTCTGCGGTCCCGATGTTGGTCCCGGCGGTCTGGACTTCGAGATGTAACACGAATAAGAGCCAATGATGCCTGACGGTGGCGTTGGGACGCCTGACGGAGTGTTCTGATTACCAGCCATTTCAAAGTCTGATGCTTGTGGTAAGTGCTTACAAGACCGTGTCGGCAGGGTGTGTGATATATGCTGATGCAACAATGCATGACCGAGCTTGCTCCAGGTTAGTGCCCGCACAATGGAAAGAAACGACAGAATCCAGGTAAATGACGCAGAGAGGTGCAGGCTTCACCACATTGTCAGCCGAACGCAATCCCGACAAGGCCGTGGTTCCGTCGGCGAGGATTGAGACGCGTTGCACACACGGACATGCTGCCCAGGATGATCAAGAACCAGCTGTGTCTTCAGCGAGTGGCCGGTTGCAACGTCCATTCGGGTCGTGGTCAATCTCACGTCGTGGTAGTTACCCACCATAATCTACTTCATGGCCCCAAAATCAATCATCCTCGCCACTCTATCGCCTCGCCCTTCCCCGTTCTGCGCTCCGCCAGTTGCATTTCTCGGCAGTTCGCCACCCTTTTGCGACAGATCCTGGCCCACAACGGCCGCGCCTCCACCACGCCTCGGCAGATCCTCCAGCCTGCTGGGTCTAGGCTCTGCAGTCCAATATGGATGCTTCAGCACACCCTCTGCCGTCAATCGCTGCCTCGGATCCAGTGTGAGTAGTGCAATGAGGAGGTCTACGCCCGTCTCGCCAATCGTGCGGAATTGATTCAGCCAGTCAGACCTCGATCGTAGTGGCCTGATCTCGGGCGTGATGTAGCCTCTCAACTTTGAAACACCAGGCCAGTTGTCTTCGGTAGGCGTACCGACTTTCTCGCATATCAGCTTTACCATATTGATTTCTGATTCGGGTATAGCTCGGAATAGCACCTCTCGCAGAATGAGCTCCGCCATCACACATCCACAACTCCAGATGTCGACAGCACCGCCATAATGCTGTGCTTGGAAGAAAAGTTCGGGAGGTCGATACCATGTCGTTATGGTGTTGTATGTCATTGGTGCCCAGGGCTCTGCCATCGCTCTTGCCAACCCGAAATCTGCCAGCTTGATGGCACCACTTGCTGCTATCAGCAGATTGTTGGGTTTGATGTCCCGATGCAAGACACCATTCGCATGACAGAACCACACCGCTCGACTCAATTGCAACATCCAGCTCTTGATGTCCGCCGCGCCATAGCTTATCCTTCCTGTATCTTGAATCAACTTCAACAAGTCGCCTTGCGGTAAATGCTCAAGCACAAGATTCAGATTCTGGTTCTTGGTACTGAACACAGCATGCAGTCTTATGATATTGGGATGGGATAGCTCTTGCAGAAATCTTATTTCGCGCAAGGAGTCGTGAGAGATACCGAAGTCGCGAGCTTCCGGGCCAATCTTGATTTTCTTGAGAGCGAAGAGTTTACTTGGATCTGATACAAGGTGGGCAGAATAGACGTCAGCATATTGACCAGAGCCGAGCACGGCGCCTTTAACATATTTTCTGCGTTCTTGATGGTCAAGTTGTTCTGCGAGATCGGCGACGAGTGGTGTATCGTTGCTCTGGTTGGTGGGTTCAGGAGTGGTCTTCCGTCGTTTGGCGGGTGGTTCTGGAGGGACGTCGAGGGCGGGCGATTGCATTGTGATGATGAGGAGGAGGAGGAGGAGGAGGAGGAGGAGGAGGATGGTGTTGAACGGCACTCAGTCTACGGCAGAGCTTCCCACATATGCTGGTGAATCTGAGTCACCCCGTGGTTGTGCAGAGTCCAGGAAACATAAGCATTGGAGTGGTTGTTGGAGCTTGTTTAGCATGTGAAAGTGAAGCCATAACGGTATAGATTTGTGGGTTCATGTCATCCCGGTTGAGTACAAATCATCCCATGCGGTCCTCGGGAGTCTGCAAAGTCGTCAAAGCTCCAGTACCATCACTCGGCACACAACCACCACACATTCTCCCATTATGGCCCTCAAACGCCCGGTCCTCACCCTGCTTCAGCTCCCAGCCTCCGTCCGTACCCTCCACCGCCTCAATATGCCCGTCCTGCGCATCCCTAGACCCACCCCATTCGTCCCCGACGTACCAACCTTTCTCACGCTCATCGGACGCGGCCTCTCCGCTCAAGCCGCCAAGATCCCGTCCTGGGAGGCTCTATTCACTTTCTCCAGCGATCAGCTTAAAAACGCCGGCATTGAGCCTGCACGCACGCGAAGGTATCTACTCTGGTGGAGGGAGAGGTTCCGGAATGGCATCGTTGGCATTGGAGGCGATCTAAAGGAGGTCAAGGACGGAGTGGCTGAGCTGCGGATCGTGGAAGTGGAAAGTAAGGCGAAAATCGATGCGCACGCGACGTTGACGAAGAGTGCGGGCATGAGGAAGATTATTGTGAACACACCTCCCACCGTCGCACTACCCCCTGATCCTGCAAACCCGGCTCTTGAAACAGCGACAGAGACCGCCACATCGTTATCTCTGCTGCCGAGAGGACTGACCGCACGAACGGCGCCGAAGGTTCTAGGCGTGCAAATCGTTCAGGGGAGCACAGTGAGTGGAAGAGGAGTGGAATATGTAAAAGGTCATCCTGGTGTCGCGAGACTGAAAGTGCAGGAGGGGCTATGGGAGGAGAAGAGAGGACATAAGGTCGATGGTGGTGAGAGGAGAAAGGCGGAAGTGCGATACAAGAGGGCTGCAGCACAAAAGAAGAATGCGCGGTAGAGATATCTTTCCCGAACACTGGGATGCGGGACAGTCTTGGTCAAGAGTCAGCACCAGTTCGTGGCTCGCTTGGGGATCGCAAAGCCTATTGCCTGGTGTCAACCGCCAGTCGCTTCGGACACTGTCAAACCTGTGTCTGAACTGGACTCCGTGGGCTTCCACGCGTACGAGGAACACTTGGCAACGCGGTCCAGGCAGAGGCCAAAAACTGCTGTGCCAATACAGATAGTCGCGCAGGCTGCTCAATGGACCCAGATCTCACGAGGAGGGTGTGGGTCTGACGGGACTTCAAGCCAGAACGGGCCTGCAGCCAATGCGAATTTAGGCAAGGCACCAGGGATGCGGACGGCAGGCCTTGAAATGGTGAAATTGGAAAGGTTGGAGACATTGTCGGTCGCCAGTCGTCGGTAAACAAATTGGCCAAATCGCACTGGGCCGGAAACATTACATTCTAGCATGATCCAGCTTATCTTCCAGATCTCGCGGAATATCTGGTATCTACAGTGAATGAGCTCGGCAAGCACGAGTCCATCGACAATCTAAGGACAAGTGATCGATGTGATCAAGACCGCCATACGATGGAAGCATGTCTACGGACGTGTACTCCGGTCTCGAGATTTCCTCCCACGTAGACCATGTTCCATCTTTTTTCCCACCGTGCCTGCTCGCACTCGACTGTGAGGACTGTTCCACGAAGTGATGCGCCTAATGAACGTCGTGCTTGGCTGCAGCACGCATGTGAGTCTGTTGTGACACATATTCATGTTCAGCACGTGGTGCCAAGCGATAAAGTTTACTAGTACTGCTGTCAAGATCTGGACGGCGTCACCACATGTACACATGTCTCTGGCGTCCTGCGTCTGTATTGCAGTTATGACAGAGCCGCCAAGTCGGTTCTGCTGGCTATAGCGGGGCTGTGTAGAGAATGCGGGAACGAACGTCTCGTGAACATACAAAGCCGACCACTATCTACAGACCCACTGTGACAATGCCTCGTGAACGCCTTCTGTCGCCCGGTGACTGTTTCATTCCTCATGTGAAAGCCATGCTCTTCTTGATCTCAGCAATCGCCAACGCCGGGTTTAAGCCCTTGGGGCATGTCCTGCTGCAGTTCAAGATTGTGTGACATCTGTACAGCGACATGCTGTTGTTCAATGCGTCCTTCCTTTGTGCAGTCTTCTCGTCACGGCTATCCGCAATCCACCTGTAACTCTGCAGCAAAACAGCCGGGCCGAGGTACTCCTCGCTGTTCCACCAGTACGACGGGCAGGATGTCGAGCAGCAGGCGCATAGGATACACTCATACAGACCGTCGAGCTTGCGACGATCTTCCTTCGATTGGCGGTACTCGCGACCGTCCTCGGGAGGTGCGTCGCGCTGCAGGTAGGGCTTGATGGACTTGTACTGCTTGTAGAACTGCGTCATGTCAGGCACGAGATCCTTGACGACGTAAGTGTGTGGGAGTGGATAGATGCGGGACTCTTTGGCGGTATCGGTTGGGATGCGGCCTAGTGTTACTAGTCAATACGATGTGTCTTGAGGACATGAGCAATGCAACATACAAAGACACGCCAGTGTGTTGACACCGTCAATGTTCATGGCACAACTGCCACAGATTCCCTCTCGACAACTCCTCCTGAAGGTCAAAGTCGGGTCGACCTCATTCTTGATCCTGATCAATGCGTCCAACATCATAGGACCAGTCTTGTTCAGATCCAGTGTGTAGCTCTGCATCTTAGGCTTTTGACTTGGCTGGTCGGGATCCCATCGGTAGATGTGGAAGGTCTTGATCTTGCTGTCCGGCTCGCGTGCTGGGTCTTTGATGGTACCGGTCTTGCTCTCTGGCGTCGGAGGGGTGGACCGCGAAGTCATCTCTGAGACAGTCGAGAGTGGCTCGCCCTTGGTATGTTCGATGGTGGTGGCCATGGTGCGGCGGAACAGGTGTGGCGCGAGCGCCATACGGCGGGTTGCGAGTCTCAACGCCATGAGTGTGATGGATTTGAAGATTGGGTGGAGTGGAGATTGAAGGGGAAAGGGCTGTGTCTGTGTAGAGGTGGAAGGCGGCAAGGGTAGAATGTGAGAATGTATGGCCTCATAGAGACCACGCTGACAAGAGTCAAAGGAGCCTCGATGATTGGCGGGAATAGCGAACCTCCGCCTTTGTCCGCACCTCGGTTGCAAGGTCGGAGGGACTATCTCATTTCGACCGTTTGTTTGTGTTTGCGCTTGTCGCCATCAGGGATATATTCCATGATCAAACTGTCATATATTCCATGATCAAACTGTCATATATTCCATGATCAAACTGTCATATATTCCATGATCAAACTGTCATATATTCCATGATCAAACTGTCATACGTTCCATGATCAAACTGTACAACATATTCGTGCTCGGCTCGCTCCCGCTTGGGATACGGCACAGTGACTCCGTTGTCATAGGTCCAGTCGCGAAATTCTCCTCTTGTGAGTCAGAAGTCCATCGTCATCAACACATCTTCTCCCTCCTCGAGACACCTCAATCCTTCGCCTGCAATCAAGATACTTCTTGTCCCATTGAACCAAGGAACTGCCCGCACCCCGTCGGCCTCCTCGTAAGCTCTTTCCTCCAGTCTGTGTGTTGTTCATCAAGGTAGCCGCATGTCTTGGGCAGGAATCTTCCTTCTCTCCTCATGGTAGCCGCCCGGTTGCACTGATCTTCAGCTTTCGGCACCTTGTCGCACACATGGTACAGCACGACATTGATAAAAAGCATTCTCAAAGGCCGCATCCCGTATCAGGTCCCGCCGTAGTACCGTCAGCCTGCGTGGTTCCCCTGGAGCTTCGGCCGGATTAATAGGCATCACAACATGCGGCAAATCAAATTGGACGACCCCGTACACCTCATCCTGGACTGGGACGGGACGCTCACAACCAAAGATACTCTTTCGGTCCTAGCAGAGCTCCCAAAAGCACGCGATGCACGTCTCCAGTTGGCCCTGCAGACCATGGAGCCAGCCGTCCGGAACGCAAAGTGGCAAGACATAGTCGATGGTTACAAGCACGACTATGCCCGTGTCTACTTGCCAAGAGCTGGTGGATCGCTGGCACTGGCTCAATGGCTCGATAGCCTGAAGCCGATCGAGTACGCGAGTGCCAAACGAGCTTCGGACTGTCAATTCTTCAAGGGCGTGACGACTGAGGATATCGTCACGACGGTGACCAGAGCTCTCGAGTCAGGAAAATTGGCGCTCAGGAAAGGATGGGAGGATCTGCTGAGCTTGGGGCTCAGACCAGCATGTCACGTCACGATCGTCAGTGTGAACTGGTCTGAAACTTTCATCCGCTGGTCACTCTTCATCGCCGCCTCCAGACTTCCAGGCAGTCGATTCGATAAGGACAGTCTTCAAGCTTATATCAACAACATGCAAATATACGCCAACGACATTCACGGGCTCAGCTCGCCGCTCGGATCATCAGGTCGTCTGCTGGGCAATGTCCGAACAGCTCGTGAGAAGCTGGACTGCATGGAAAGGGCCAAGGCCGCCATCGCGGACTCGAAGACCGTTCCCAGGCTTAATGTCGTGTACGTGGGAGATTCAGCCACTGACTTCTTGTGCCTGATGGCTTCGCCTAGTCAAGGGGTTTGGCTGGCTGATCCCGAGGATGAGGATGTGATGAGCTTGAAGGAACGGACTTTTGCGCCGTGTAAGGCTGCGGAGCTGCCACTTTGGGTCGCGAGGGATCTGCGAGCAGTTCTTCAGGTGATCCGGGACATTTGTTGGGACCGTTGAAGCATTGAGACAAGTGGAGTCATTAGACTCACTCAAAAAGTATCTACGAAGGATACCAACACTCACATATTCTCAACTCGAGTGCTGCAAGCCGCCGCCGACACAATGTCTGGCTCAAGCAGCACGTTTTCTGGCAGCATTGATGGCCCGAGCCCTGTCTTCACTATGAATTGTACGCCCTCAGTGCTCCGACACGAAGATTCCCGCCATCCCCATGCCTGTGCCAACACACATCGAGGTGACAGCTACGCGCTTATTATGCCGCCGCAATTCCGACAAAGCCGTCACTACCTGTCTGACGCCTGTGCAGCCCAGAGGATGACCAAGAGCAATAGCTCCGCCTCTTGGATTGACTTGCTCTCGCTCCAAGCCCAGTTGGTCGACGCAGTAAACGGCCTGGAGCCATCATCAGCTCCCTACATTCACACTGACGCGGGGAGAAGTCTTACCATTGATGCGAACGCCTCGTTGATCTCGAACATGTCAACATCTTTCTTGTCCAAACCGTACTTCTCCAGGATTTTCGGGATCGCATAACTCGGCCCAATGCCCATTATCCTAGGCGCCAGTCCGACGACTGTGGAACCGACAAACTTGCCCAAAATAGGCTGCCCGAGCGCCTCGGCCTGCTTTCGCCTCATCAGCACGACTGCTGCAGCTCCATCCGTGACTTGGCTCGCATTGCCACCCGTGGTATGGCTCGGCGACCACTGCGGGAAAGCTTTGCGGATCTTACTCAGAGATTCAGCAGTAGTGCCATAGCGAACGCCATCATCTCGATCGACGACTTTCTGAACAGACCCTCCAGTCTTTGGATCCTTCCATATCGTGGTGATCGGTACCATCTCATCAGCAGACCAGCCTGCCTTCTGCGCCTTCTCGGCGAACTGATACGACTGCGCAGCATAAGCATCCATCGCCTCCCTGCTCACACCAAAGTCCCCCGCCACGTTTTCCGACGTCTGACCCATCGGCTGCATATTCTGAACCGCAACCGGGTGCTTCATGATCTTCTCACTCATTGGCGGTGCCCCTCTGTCGATACAAGTAGACATGCTCTCCGCGCCTATAGCAATACCAACATCTATACTGCCCATAGCAATCTGATGTGCGATGTTCTGGATCGCAAGCAGCCCAGAAGAGCAGAAGCGATTGCATACTGACGTTGCTGCTGTCTCAGGAAATCCAGCGGCAAGGACTGCGGAGCGAACTATATATCCAGAATCTGGAGCAAGGACGTTGCCGAGGCAGACGTCTTCAACCAGAGCTGGATCGAAGGCTGATTGTTCCCGTACGGCGGTCAGGAGTGAGATGAGCAGGTCGTCTAGAGGGGTGTCTTTGAGTCCACCTTTGAAGGCTTTGGTGAGAGGTGTCCGGATGGCAAAGGTGATGACTACATCGTCAGGCTTCTTCTCCAGCAGTCGTGCCTTTGGGCTGGATTGCGGGCCCAGTTGGTTCTTGAACGACTCCAGCCGTGCTTTCGCGCTCATGTTGGATATTTCGGTCAAAAGAGTCCTGTCCGTGGAAGTACTGTAGCCTTGGGACGCGGAAAACTTCTGACCACCCTTCGTGTCTCTTCTTGAAGATGATTGTGGACGGTGCGTCTCAATAATGCCATTGTCGTCCAAAGTCAAGTGATTAACCGAGATGCAGGGATGCGGTTACCCGGGATTGCGGCTTGAGTCGGTTCAGACTGCGGCAGTTGCAATGCCAAGGATCTGTTCTTCGTCACATGTACCCAGCAATGGCAGCATTGAATCAGACGCACAACACTGATTGCTGTTGCACTCTATTACAGTCCAGGTCGTGCCTTATAGATATGTACACCAGATCTCGTATAGCACATATCGCAAGCCCAAGTTGCAACGACATCTTCGTTGCTCTGCCACCCAATCTAGGTGCACGCGTATCGCTCAATCGCTCCGTCAAAACGCTACTTCAGCGAACCAAACCCCCATGCCGGAAAAGTCAGAGACACACGCCATAACGCATGCCAAAGCCCTCAAACCTCACCAAGGCCACGAACCCCACTCCTAGTCAAAGTCCATAGGCTTATCCTCCAATTGGACGCCCGCTGACGCCTTCTCCGCCTCCCTCGCACTGCCCTCAGCCACGGGACTCTCCACATATGGCCCGGAATCCACAATATCCCTGTTCGCCTGTCCCATGATCAGACTTTGCCGCTGCAAACCTCCCGTGCCTCTACGCGCAGGGTAAGATCTCCCGGAGCGATTGAGCGAGTCGCGTTTGGTTGGGTCGCCAGCTTCAGAAGCTGGCGAAGACCTCGCAATATCAGGAGAGGGCTCGTCAACGTTTGCAATCTTGTAGCGAGAGGTTGCGATAGGCTTTGGTGCAGACTCCATAGAAGTGTGAGGCGTGCTAGTTGTAGTTGGTGTACTAGAAGCTGAGTCGTTCACACTGCCGCTGTAGTAATGGGAATGAGCAGGATCGATGTTGAAGTCCTGTAGGCCAGAGATCGATGCTGACAAATTCGGGATAGCTTGCCTGTTGCTCGGAACAGAAGCTGCGGTTCCAGTCCGTCGATGACCCTGCGGCTCATCATCCTCGGCAGGAGGAGGCTGATGAATCGAGCCATTCATCCTTGGAGGGGCAACGTCCTTTCCTCCAGATTTGGGAGGCGAGGTGGTACTGGTCGGCTGCGACCGAGACGTTGGTGGCGGACTCTGCGGCACACCCAAGCTATCTCGGGTGCTTGACGTTACAGAACTCGTAGGCGACATCAGGCCTTTTCCCACGTTGGCGCTTGCAGTAGAAATCGGGAATCTGGTCTCGGCTCCTCGGCTTCTCGTCCTCTGCAGGCCTGGTCCCGGACTTGGTGCTCTACTCCTGCTGCTGCCAGCCATTGCTTGAGCTTGTGCAGCGGCTATTGCTCGTTGCCTTTCCTCCATATTCTCACGTCGCTTGGACTCGTCGGTACTAACAGCGCGAGTGGAGCGTGTGGCACCTGAAGTGGTATGCGTCAAGCTCGATTGTCGCTTGAGCTCGCCAAAGATGGCGTCCTTGTGTGCGAAGAGATCCTTGATCAGGCGAACAGTGTATTTTTCTGCCATACTCAGCCCTGTCTCCTGCTTTGGCCGTAGGATACACGGTGAAAGAACGGTCGCAAGCTGCGTTACATAGGCTTCGTCCGCATTAGTGAGCTCGATAAGACGCGTGAAGTGCGTCACTACTGCGTCTAGAGTTGCAATGTTGGCAAGGCGCAATTGCCCAAGCGTCGACTGAATGACCTGGATGCGCGCGCTCTCCGATGCCGTCTGCTCGGTCTTGGTATAGATGGCCTTGACAATCTCGTAAACGTGAGAGCTGACTAAGCTATCTGGCAGCTCCAGGAAATATAATTTCAGCACGGCCGCGACGATAGGTATCTCGTACTTCTCCAGAAGCTCGGGCGGCACTGGTTTGCCAGTATTGATCTGGTTGCGAAGGTGGTGAGTGGCTGCCAGCGGCACGTCCACCACCCAGATACCACGACGCGCCTCGTCACCTTCCAGCTCCGGATAGTGAGAGTCAAGGAAAGTCAGCATCGTTGTGACAATGAGGGGCACACGTTTTCGATCGCTCCGCGCTCGCGCTTCGATGTCGACGCCAAAGGTCTGCTCGTCCACTTTGTTGTAGTAGTTTTCGTATGTGACGACTTTGGGAATGTAGCTGCCCGTTCGGTAATTCTCAAGCAAGTATCGCAAATCACCAAGGGGCTGCACCGTTTCCTGAAATAACATCATGTTGTCCACAGTGCTCTGTATGCTCGGAATCACATTACTGATGGCCCCGCTGAAATCAAGCACCACACTTTTGATAGCTTTTAAGCGGTCCAGCTCGCAGCGCTCCATGAACTTCAGGTGATCGATCATCGCTTCTTCCAGGTTGCATCGCAGGCCGTCCAGCTTTTTGATCGACGCTTTGTATCGCTCATCGGCTTCGCGTGCTTCCCGACGCAGCTTGTCTGCCGGTGTCTCATTTGGATGAGCGTTGTTCAACGGGTTCCAACCGCCCAAGTATTCGCTCACGCGCTCTGTGATGTCCGATCCTGCGTCGGAGCTCTGAGACGCAAGGGTTGAAGTCCTGGACATCAATTTCGGCCTCTTCTCTGGAATGCCTGTGATCTGGAAAACCTTCGTCCTCCACTGATAATTCATCCTGCTGCTGTTCGCGAATGTGTTTCCCATGTTACCGATCAACCGCAGAAACCCATTATCAATTAGATCTTGCCCAATCCTCTCCGCATATACAATGGAGGTCGAGCCCATGTGCTTTTGTATGTACTCGACAATCTCGGCTCCAGACGTTACATTCTGGTATGTCCCGAGGATTGGCACCTTGGTCTCGCCGAGTTTTACGTTCTCCAGCAGGTGCGTCAGGATCTTCTTGATCTGCTCTGGCTGATATGTCTCGTCTCCGATCTCAACAGGCTCTTGCTCTGGTTCCTCTTCCACCTTGATGCTGGGCACGTTCACTGGTGGACCGGGCTGCTTCGGCGAGCCAGTCCCAGCTGCGGATTTTGGATCCTGGAAGGCCAGCTTCTCCTCCTCATCCAAGTCCTCCACGCGTCTGCATTTGTTATAATAAGCGCTTCGATACTGTCGAGTGGTCTCCGCCTGGCGATCGTATGCCTTTATGCGGCCCTGAAGATCATCCTGACTGTTCTGTACTCTTGCTGCATGCTGATCGCACCATCGTGCAAAAGGGTTCACCACAAGTTCGCGGATGTTGGAAGCGATCTTGCGATGGTTACGCGACGCCTCACTCATTTCGGCACGCACTCCTTCGTATGCCTGAGATTGTCAGCGATCACCTGCCCTGCCTGTGTGGCAGCGACATTTCCTACCTTCTTGACACTGGCGCCGTCGTCGCGTTGGAATCCTCCGTCGATCCTGTTCGTCGCGGGCTCGATATCTGCCAGCCTCTGTCCATATGCGTCCTCTGCCTCCGCGCGCATGCGACACACTGTGAGGATTTGCTCGTTCTCCTGGACACCCTGCTGCAGCTTGCCAAATAAAACGCCCAGACCTGTGATACATCAGCGGAATGCAACGACGCCTACGTGGCTGCCTGCTTACCCGCCGCGTAATCCGCGGACCAGAATGAATTTGCGAAAGACGCCATGCTGGGCTGTCTGGACGCTTGCTAGAATTCTGTATGGTGCTGGTAGAGGACAGCGGTCGTCCGTCGCACAGCGGGGGGCCGTGTCCAGCAAGCCAAAGGTGACTTCTTGTATACCAGCCTCGAGACAAATGCTAAGAGGCTCTGAAGTGGACCGAGACTGTGTCAGCCGCAGTTATGGCTCTTGGATGCGTGGCGCATGGGCGACAAAGGCAGCAAAGACTCGTGATCTGATTAGTCGTACGTCGTGAAGTCGTAATGAGAAAATGAGACGGTGAAGTGGTAAAGTGGACGAGTAAGCCGGCTTCATACGATGCCTAGATGTTTCTCATCATGCAGGTGGCAGTTACCTGGTACGGATTACTGCCCTTGACCCTTGGCGCCGCTGGAGCGGAGCCGACATAACTTTATGAAGATCTGCGCCACAGGAGAAGGTGTGGCTGAGGTCGAGCAGCCCAGGTCGCGCTTGCCATTTGTTGCAAGGTGGACCTGTCACGCGCAGGGCTTGTGCAGTCGCGATGGTGTTGTGAGTAGCCAGTCGCGATGGTGTTGTAAGTACCCAGTACCCATCTGCTCGCTGGATATACAGATGGTGGGTCGCCATGCTGAGTGCGATCTTCAGGACGCGACCCTCGACCAGGCGCAGTGCCCTCGACAAGCTAGCGGTCCTCTCAGCGCAGCCAACGACAGCACCAGATGGCGGTGATGATATCACGAGGCTCTGTGAGCTCCAGCAGCCGGCCGGCTATGGTGACGGGACCTTCGGCGGATCGGGTGGAGCAGTGCAGACCTCGTCTGTGCCCATGAGCATCAGGGAGCTGGAAGTGTTGATCGCATTGTCCAAGGCAGCACCATTGGTGCAAGCCACGACAGATGCTGCAAAGCTGTTGTCTCAGCTGGCACCATATGTATCGGAAGCGCACCGGCAGACGCTCAAGCCTACTCCACTGTATCAAACCCTACCACCATGGGAGCCACTGGCGTACGATCTGACATCTGCCATCCTCGCGATCGGCCTCAACCACCAGTCGCTCAAGCACCGGGCCTTGGCCATCGTTGATCGCACACTAGAGGAGCTGACTACTAGTGCCGAAAGAACAATCTGGTTACAGCCCTCACAAGACGGCAAGACTGATCTTGATGCTGCTGAACGATCACTACCTACGATCAAGCTTGCTGTGTCTCTTCTCGGCCTTCTTGCAGCGACAGCCAAATACGCGCGAGTCTGGACGCCCGAGCAGAGACTTTCCATCATCCAGCGGCTCAATTACATGCTGTCGGAGAAATTCATGGTCTCACTCGAGGGCGCTCTCTCTGCTGTTCGCAATGCACGAACCTTCAACAGAACGATCAAAGATTGGAAGCGCTGGGTCAAGAATTATGCCATCAACGCCAGACCGCTGGGCGCCATGCTTCTGCAGCAAGCTTTCATGGAAGTAGTGGAGCAGACTGTGATTCTATTCATTACAACTTCACCCAAGGGATCAAGCTCAGACCTCCTGGACACCCTCCTCCAGCGCACGCCTTTAACGGATTCTGCTGGGCCCCCTCCAATGTCAGGAACATTCGAGAGCTTGCCCGAGATCATCGTAAATGAGATGAATTTGCTAGAAGCTGACGAAGACTATTTGCAAGTCAGCTCCGCATGGCAACAGCACTTGGCATTCGAGGTCAAAGCAAGCACTTTGCGCAGCTTTCTGATCTGTTCTATTCTGGACGAGGAGGTCGCAGATGTGGACTTGTTGATTGCCTGGCTCGACGGCGTCACTGCTGATCCAGTTCAGATCGCAGATGACAAGCTGGCCGAGACAGTACTCAAGAGCATGACTGTTCTCGCAAGGACATCGCCTGCAATTGCCGCGAATCTCGCAAGGACTTTACCCAGGCTGATCGTGCAGGGCAAGATGACCAGTCCTACTGCAGCACTCGCAGGTCAATGTTTGGCTCGCGTCGTCACAAGTCTTTCCCAGGATGTTCTGATTAGCACCCTGTACAGCTTGGGTAACGTGCTTAGCGCGAGTACTGACCAAGAGGCTAAGGCACCCAATCCGTTGTTTGACGGCAACGCTAGCATGACCGGGACCAGTGCACCGTATCAATCGCAGCTGGCCCTTGGAAGTGCCATTTCTTTGGATTTGAGCGACGAAGAAGAGACAGCTTCGCGCTACAGCAGCGTTGTGCAGGCGATCGTCGCCATCGCCACAGCAGTTCGTGATGAGCAAATGACGGCGCTTGTCATTTCAATGCTTGTTCAGAAGCTCAGTCGAGTGAGTCTAGCTGTTGACGCTAGAATCATCACAGAGATGGCTCCGCTTGGTCTGAGTGGCGGGGCGAATGAGTTGCGCGCACTGCTGAGACTTTACACAAGAATCGCCACGGATGCGACAGTCAAAGGCGACAGTCTGCTTATTGACGCAGTCTCAGCTGGTCGTATCAAGCTTGCCTCCTGGATCAAGAAGGATACTCCACTCTACGAGATATATCTTGCTCACCTGCTGGGTTTGTGCGTCGGAAGCGGCGACACGGCCGCCGACAAGGTCGTTGATGTTGTACTGACAAGCAAGCTGATCGCGCAGCTGTTTCGGCCAATGGCTGTGCTTGTGGCTTCAGATCTGGAGCATCAACCCGAGTTCGAGCATCCAGATGAGCTATCCAAGCTCAGCAGAAATGCGTGGTTCAACATGGTGGTCCATGGCTTTACATTGTCCGCCCAAGCCAGCAAGCCGTATACGCGAGAGCTGCAGGTTTTGGCACAGTATACCCTCCCGCTGGTTGATGAGGAACGGGTCGATTTTCCAGAGAGCGCGATTGATCTCAACACTGTGCTCAGACGTGGCAACAGCGCGCAGCATGCCATCGAGCAAAAGAATGCGCTGACAAATGCGCTTCCGCAGACGGAAGCCGAAGTCAAAGGTTTGACTTACCAAGACTGTGTGTTTCTGAACGCGGCATTGTTAGTCACAACTCTCAGAGCGTGCGCTGGCGACTGCACGGCTGCGCTGCCGTATTTCATGGAGAGCAAGGTCAAGAATCATGGTCCCATGGGCAACAGTATGTTTGCGATCGCTTTCAATAGTGTTGACACGTATATCCGCCATGCTCAGTCTGGACTACAGCAGAGCTTCTCGGCGCCGCAAGTCGCCCTACAGCTGGCTACGTTCTTCGAGGGGTGCTGCCATCGCATCGCGAAGGTGCAGCATGCAGCATCGAGCTCCGCTGATCGTATCATAAAAGCTGTGCCTTCAGCATTGTGCCACAAAGCATCATTATTTGCTCTGCTCGAGCTCCTCAGTTTGATGTGGGAGAGTTGTCTCGACGCTGAAACAGACGAATACGACTGGAAGTCTACCTACCATTCCGCAAAAGGTAATGTGACTATACAGCTTTCGGACAATGCCCAGTACCGGCAGGCAACTCTTGCAACCCTTCAGAATCGTGCTCATGTGTGGGTCACGCGAGCCATGGAGGTGGCACCATTGGACGTCAAGGGTTTGTTGCAGGCATATCTCGAGGACTTCGAAGACGACGGATCCTATCATGTTGCACTTGGCAGGTCGTTTGCGCTCCGAATGGGATCAATGATCCCAAGTACTGACCAGCGACTTACGATTCTTGATCGTCCAGGCGCCGTAGGTATTGACACAGCGAGCGACTTCATTGCCCAGTACACTACGCGACAAGAGTATCGGCACCACATCAGTATCTTCAGCAGCGACGACGACTGGGCGGTAGTGGATCACAATGGTAACTCGCGCCCGGTGGTATTCATTGATGGCACGAAGGAAGCTGTCGACGAGGCCCTGCAGCTGCGGCACCTATTAAGAAGGCTCAAGCACAAGGAAGTCGTGCCGTTCTCAACAGTCCGGGAAACACTTCGTAACGCGGCAGCAGTGCTAAGTCGAAGCACGTCAGAGCAGACACTCTTGATCCAAGATCTTGTAGCAATCCCCTTCACCATCTTCACAAAGGCATCTATCAATCTCGGAATTGCTCTTTGGCTTGGCGTTGTCAAGGAGAATCCTAGCTTAGAGACTCGTGTGCTGGCAGAGGTAGTTGCGGGTTGGGAAAGCTCCGTTCGTCTGAAGAAAGGATTTTTCGCGCCATACAAGCATCTTGACCCATTTTACATCAAGGCAGAGTTCGCTCCTTCCAGATGGGAAGCCATCAGCAAGCGGCAGCAAGCAGTGCACAACCTGGTCACACCACACTTGCGCCTGGCACAGTACCTCTCAAGCCATTTCAGTGCGAGCCGACTGAGCAGTCCCAATACCGAGAAGGTCTACACCCGCTTGATGCGCACTACCGTTCTGGCTATGAAGCACACAGTCACGCAGCCCCTGGCTCGCGAGGTACACTTCCTTATCGTGTTACTCGCGATCCGAGTCCTGAGATACACGACACGGCCAAATGTCCTCGCGCAATGGCGACTGAAGGACGCAATGCTGTCTGCAGGCTTGTTGTGGTTCGCTCGGTCGCCAAGATGGTCGTTTGGTAGTAACAGGCTTCAAGTGAGGGCCGAGATCAAGCTCCTGAATGATGTAATCGGCTCTCTGCAGGCTGTCGCTGGCATTGCTGCAAAGCCTACAAAGTCACTATCAGCACTGCGATCCAAGCAAGAGCTTCTAGTGCTGCTGTTGCAACATGAGATTGGCCGTCTTCATGTGTGGATAACGCCTCTGGAATTTGACTCTAAGGGCGGTACGCCGCTCGGGCATGGTGGTGCTCTGATCAAGGACACAGCCTTTGTTGGCCTGCTTGACACAGCTTGGAAGGAAGACCCACGCATTGCCGTACAACTTGCCACAAGGTTCCCAAGATCTGAAAGACTGGACCGCGACATCCGCTGGCATATCATGCGAGAGCCCGAAAAGGTAGTCAATGAACCGGATGCATTGTACATCATGCTTGGATCAAATCTCCCATCAGACGTTCGGACGCAGCTGAAATATCTGCTCTACTGGGCTCCCGTCAATCCAATGGCTGCAGTGACCTATTTCATGCCTGCGTATGGGAACCATCCATTCATCATACAGTATGCAGTTCGCGCTCTCGAGAGCCATTCTGTGGACGTGACGTTCTTCTATGTCCCGCAGATTGTGCAGACTCTACGTTACGATGCTCTTGGCTACGTCGAGCGCTACATTGTCGAAACGGCCAAATTCTCGCAGCTGTTTGCACATCAAATCATCTGGAATATGAAAGCAAATTCATACAAAGATGAGGACTCACAGGAACCTGATCCTGTCAAACCAGTACTGGACAAGGTAATGACTGCGCTCATCTCCAGCTTCTCATCCGAGGACAAGGTTTTCTATGAGCGTGAGTTCGACTTTTTCGGCAAAGTGACAGGCATCTCTGGTGCGCTCAAGCCTTATATTAAGAGGCCGAAGCCTGAGAAGAAGCAGAAGATTGAAGAGGAGTTGAGGAAGATTCAGCTGGAGGTCGGCGTATACCTGCCAAGTAACCCCGATGGATCAGTCGTGGGTATCGACCGCAAGTCTGGCAAGCCTTTGCAAAGTCACGCGAAAGCGCCGTTCATGGCGACATTCAGGATTCGCAAAGAGGACCAGGAGATCGAAGGCGTTGGCAACGAGGCCGTGCAGCAGAACGGCGAAATGGTCAAGCGTCCGACCTACGAAGTCTGGCAATCGGCCATTTTCAAGGTCGGAGACGACTGCCGCCAAGACGTCCTGGCTCTTCAACTCATTGCCGCCTTCCGCGGCATATTCAATAATATCGGCTTGGATGTCTATGTCTTCCCTTATCGCGTGACAGCCACAGCACCTGGCTGCGGCGTTATCGATGTGCTGCCGAACTCCGTCTCCCGAGACATGCTCGGACGCGAAGCTGTCAACGGTCTTTACGAATATTTCGTTTCCAAGTACGGCTCTGAAGATTCCATCCGCTTCCAGGAAGCCCGCAGCAACTTCATCAAGAGTATGGCAGCGTACAGCATAATCTCCTACCTCCTGCAATTCAAAGACCGGCACAACGGCAACATCATGGTAGACGACGCTGGCCACATTCTACACATCGACTTCGGCTTCTGCTTCGATATTGCACCCGGCGGCGTGAAGTTTGAGCGCGCGCCCTTCAAACTCTCGCCAGAAATGGTCGCTGTGATGGGCGGCTCCAATTCACAGTCTTTCCGTGCATTTGAAGAACTGTGCATCAAGGCGTTCTTGGCAGCAAGACAGTATGTCGAGCAGCTGAGTCACATTGTATTGACGATGCTGGACTCGGGGTTGCCGTGTTTCAAGCCGCAGACAATACAGCATTTCAAGGAGAGATTTGTGCTGGAGAAAGATGATCGGGAGGCGGCGGAGTTTGTGAAGAAGCTGGTGCATTGGAGTGAGAGGAGTTATTCGACGGCCGTGTATGACTACTTCCAATTGTTGACGAATGGGATCCCGTACTAGAGTGCATGGAGGAGTGCGAGAAATGTAGGACAAGGGCAGGAGCGTGGGGAATGGTTGGGCGAGCAATGCACGCTCGCGGCTCGTGGTTGGTGCCGTTGAGTCTACGAACACCTTTATGTCGTGCCCAGGAGTGCGCTTCTCCAAGTCTATCGCTTTCAATATGGTGAGTCCTTTCCATGAAGCCGCGTACCCTAGCAACGATCGATCATAATGATATTCCGAATCAATTGACGTTCAAATTGGACTGGATTCAGGCCCAGACGCCAGACAGTCGACGTTAAGTGCAGTGACGACGCTCGATGGTTGCCTGGGCATCTTCGACGATTTCTTGGGCATCATCTGGCAAACATCTGACCACCATTGAAAAAGAAAAGCTCTGAAGCGATCTGCAGCCGACCTGTCGGGTCTACGTTAGGAAACACCTGGTGAGTCACCTCCGCCCCCCGCCCCCATGGGACACACCACGCACGCAACTCTGCCAGCTCCTGTCGAGGAGGCCGTGCGCTCGTGCGAAAGACGCGCGACGCCCAGTCTTTGAACCTGATCTTGAAGCTAGAGCAATCCCGACGTTTCAAATGTGCAGTTCTCTTCGTTGGGCATACCCTGTTGACTTGCGATTGTTGATGGGCGACTAGCGCGTCAGTCACCATTGTGGCAGGGGTTTGACTCGCATGATGCCAAGCCAGCGTGATCGGCATGACGGAGCCCCGCGATTGGGTGATGCATGTGTGGGGGGTCGAAAAAAAGATAGATCAGCAGCCAGGCATTGATGATTTGGGCTTGTGTTCACTGCTGTTCCATGGGTCTCATGAGCATATGAGGTTCGATAAAACTGCTGCCGCATTCTTCGCGCTCTTTTCTTCCTTGACACCATCTCTCCAACCGTAGACATGGCAGCGCCGCAGAAGATTGCCATCATTTCCGTCTACGATAAGACAGGCCTCCTCGACCTTGCCAAAGGCCTCGTCGGGCAGGACATCCGCTTGCTCGCATCTGGTGGCACCGCGAAGCTGATTCGCGAAGCCGGCTTCCCTGTCGAGGATGTCTCCGCCATAACCAAAGCGCCCGAGATGCTATCCGGCCGCGTCAAGACTCTCCATCCCGCCGTCCACGCTGGTATCCTAGCACGCGACCTCGCATCCGACGAGAAGGACTTGGCAGAGCAGAACATAAACAAGGTTGACTATGTCATTTGCAATCTGTATCCATTCAAGGACACAGTGGCGAAGATCAATGTCACTATTCCAGAGGCCGTGGAAGAGATAGACATTGGAGGTGTTACATTGATCAGAGCAGCCGCAAAGAACCATGGGAGAGTTACGATATTAAGTGACCCGAACGACTACCATGACTTCTTGCAGGAGCTGGAGAGGGGCGGGGTTACAGATAAGAATAGGCAGCTGTATGCGCTCAAGGCATTCTCGCATACTGCAGATTATGACACC
Source organism: Teratosphaeria epicoccoides (assembly GCA_021401465.1). Taxonomy (NCBI): domain Eukaryota; kingdom Fungi; phylum Ascomycota; class Dothideomycetes; order Mycosphaerellales; family Teratosphaeriaceae; genus Teratosphaeria; species Teratosphaeria epicoccoides. The sequence goes on from JADDMT010000108.1 coordinate 66,427, forward strand.
GCGATCGCGGATTTCTTCCGTAAGAAATACGCTGGTGATGGGCTGAAGCAGCTATCTCTGCGATATGGCGCCAACCCGCACCAAAAGCCTGCTTCAGCTTTTGTCACCGAAGGCAACCTCCCATTCAAGGTTTTGAACGGCTCGCCCGGCTACATCAACCTTCTGGACTCCCTGAATGCCTGGCCCTTGGTAAAGGAACTCAGCGAAGCATTAGATTACCCGGCCGCTGCCTCCTTCAAGCATGTCTCGCCAGCTGGAGCTGCTATCGGCGTGCCGCTCAGCGACGTGGAGAAAAAAGTCTACATGGTCGATGACATTGAAGGCCTTGCCCAATCCGGCCTTGCAACTGCGTATGCCCGTGCTCGAGGCGCAGACCGCATGTCCAGCTTCGGCGACGTCATTGCACTATCACATGAGGTTGATGTACCAACCGCCAAGATCATCAGCAAGGAGGTCAGTGACGGTGTGATCGCCCCTGGCTTTCAACCTAAGGCGCTCGAGCTGCTGAGCAAGAAGAAGGGAGGCAAGTACCTCGTCCTGCAGATCGACAAGTCCCACAATCCATCTGCACAGGAAGACCGGACACTCTTCGGCGTTCACCTCACGCAAAATCGCAACGATGCGTCCATCACCCCACACAGCAGTTTTAACACCATCGTCGTGCCCAGAGAAAGCTCGCCACTTCCTGAATCTGCTCTTCGCGATTTGACAGTCGCGACCATGGCGCTGAAATTTACACAATCAAACTCTGTCTGCTATGCGCTTAATGGCCAAGTCATCGGTCTTGGTGCTGGCCAGCAGAGCAGAATTCACTGCACTCGCCTTGCAGGTGACAAAGCAGACAACTGGTGGATGCGCTTCCACTCTCGGGCCCTGGGCATCAGGTGGAAGAAGGGCACCAAGCGTGCTGACAAGTCCAACGCCATTGACCTCCTGTGTAGTGGAATTGTCCCCGAGTCTGGCATAGAACGCGAGGACTGGGAGAGGCATTTCGAGGAGGTGCCAAAGCCCTTCACTGCGGACGAGAGAAAGGAGTGGTTGGGCAAGCTGAGCGAGGTTGCCGTCAGTTCCGATGCATTCTTCCCGTTCACAGACAACATATACCGTGTGGCCAGGAGCGGGGGCAAGTACATTGCTGCGCCTACGGGAAGTCAGAACGACCAACCTTGCTTCGAGACGGCGGAAAAGCTAGGCATCACCTTTGTTGAGCAGCACATCCGGCTGTTCCATCATTGAGCTGGTCTCGTGATCAGGAATAGCTACAATATGGATGGTGGTCCTCAAAAGTGGAGTCTGCGAAGGCGTTTGGAAAGCGTTAAGCAAGCATGAGATACCAGAGCTTCACAGCCAGCACATACAATTCCGATCCTGCTTTCTTGCCTCGCGAGCGTAGATCTAGACGGCGTGCAGTTCTGCAATGCAATCACTGGTGATTGGATTTCTGATCGTGGTAGTAAGCGTCGAGACGATCGTGCTCGGCGGCATTGCTAGTGTATCCACCAGTCGACCGGTACTCTGTCGCGCTCTGAACGTGTCCAACTGCATCGCCAGGCGGTCGACTATGTCGGCGAGTCGACAGGAAGCGTCTGGACGCATCGACCAAATGTTACCATTACCAACTCGTCAGCCAGGTGTTGGTAGGTTCCCTGATCTTGAGCAAGGCCAATACCAGACTAGAGCATCGGCGATCTATCAAGAAACCAATGCAACACTACACAATCGACCAGATCGTACGTGTGTCCTGGGATTGAGTCGATTCTGTAATCCTGCCAACGTATCGTGCTTTCGCGGTCGACGATCCTGGTTAATCAACACCAACCCGGTGAACCCCTCGAACCCTAAAGGCAGCAGCTAGGCCAACACTTTTGCCCTCGCTAGCAGCCACGAATTTTGCTGTGAGGCTGACGTCTTCTCAGCCGAGGAGCGCCCCGAGCCTCCACCTCCCACTCGAGAGCATTGCACCAAATATCAATTCGTACATGTTCCAGAGCTCCGCGATGGTCAGAGGCTGAAGTACGCGATCGTGTCGAAGCTGTCAACGACTCGCCATGATGTGTGATATCGATGAACTCCTTCCTTCTCAACAGGCAGCTTGGCTCTGTTGGCCAGCAGACTTTCGCCACTGCTTACAATGATCGCCTGATACAGTCTCTTCGACTAGCACCGGATGTCCAATTCAGTCTGCATCTACCGGAAGGTAGTGGCCAATCAGAAAACGTCCCTGCCAGCGACAGAAGTGTGGCACATTTGGCTGGAGTAAACAGTATTGATATCGACAGATCTGAGGGAAGATAGTACGTATTGCGATTCCCGTCTTGGGTTTTGCTAACGCGTCGCTATAGTCTCTTGTCGGGTGGTGCGGACTCATCCGTAGCAATATGGGACCTCGAGGCTGAAACAGAGAGTACTGACAATGGCACGATGACACACCTGCCGCTTGGACATGTTTCCAGAACGTCCACTACCGAAAGCCTGGGCATCACGCATCTAGCTTTCTATCCATTCGACTCCGGAGCTTTCCTGACCGGCGGCTACGACCGCAGTCTCAAGCTCTTCTCGTCAGAAACGTTGACGGCATCGGCTACTTTTGACATGGGCTCAACGGTCTTCAGCCATGCAACATCTAATGTAGCGACCCATCTCCTGGTCGCTGTTGCGTCCCAGCATCCTGCAGTCCGCCTCGTAGACCTACGTATCGGCTCAAGCACACACTCTCTTGCAGGTCACTCCGGATCTGTGCTCTCACTAGCTTGGCATCCCAAGAACGGAAACATCCTGGCCAGTGGTGCCACTGATGGATCTTGCAGACTCTGGGACATTCGACGGAGCGCAAGCAGCCTTGGCGTCTTGGACTTGGAAGACAGCATGGGCATCCCAGGCTACGATGGTATGGGTATCGGCGCTTGCAGACGAGAGCGCGGCAAGGCTCACAATGGTGCTGTCAACGGCATCTGCTGGTGCTCAAAGGGAGAGTATCTCGTCTCGACTGGTCTCGACGAGCGCATGCGAGTCTGGAATATGGCCAGGGGCGCGAATACATTGGCAAACTTTGGTCCTTCCCTGAAAAACACCCAGGCAACACTCCTCCGCCCACTCCTCGTACCAACGCATCTACTGCCAGAAGGAAGCGATATGATCTTCTACCCGAACCCAGGAGAGATCCTGGGTTTTGGCATGCATTCTGGCAGCTTGTTGAAGCGGCTACGCGTGCCCGGGCTACAAAAGCTCCAAAGCGGAAGTGGCATCCGCAATATCTCCAATCGGACAACTTCTCTTATATGGAGAGCACATTCCATTGAGATGTACTCAGCGCACGCTGATGGCTCCGTCCGCTGTTGGCAGCCGCGGACTTGGGAAGTTGCATCCGCTGAGCAGTCTGAAGGTGGTATTGAGGTCCAAGAGGAGGCAAAGGCCGCGGAGAGGAAGCGCAAACGTGAGGAGCTCGACGAGATTGTTCGAAATTTTACGAGGAAGAAAGTCACATACACATGACAGATTTGACCGGCCATTCATCACAAGGTGAGCCCACTGACACGCTATTATGCCCATTGGCGAAACTCGCACGGGAGGCCCTTGACTAGCAGCTGTTGCACATTACGTGTCTACGAATCATTACCTTGCGTTGCCAGCTTCAGCAGCTCGCCTGGGCATCAAGCGCCGCTGAGCGGCTTGTTGTGTTGACAGCAGAAGATGCATATGATAAGACTGTAATCGGCATGGCTTCGCGGCTTGGTAGTGCTGTGTACTCCATCAAGGGCGTGAGGTGCAGCATCAGATCACGGTCGATAATTCGACCGCTGCTGCCGTGAAGCAATGGAAAGACTCATATCAACGCAGCTTGGGGTGCTTAGAGAGAGAAAGCGTGTCATGCGCAAGGCCTGTTGCCGCAGTCCGCATACTAGAAGCAGTGCTCTCGTCACTCCCCCTGGGAGTGTATTTGCCCAACGCACCTGCTGTGGGCCCCGAGACCCATTTGGGCTGCATCTGCCGGGCTAGCAGGATAGAGTTCACTGGATCGCACAAGCTGCATGGCTTGCCAACGGCATTGGTTTTTGAACGTCAGATGCAAATTCCTCCGACTGAGAGCTGTATTTATGTTCTTGCATAGCAAGCGAGATCGATCGAGCGCGTCGGTCAGGACGTTTGCCTTGCTCGTCTCTCAGCAAGAGATCTACACGTGACACGAGTTATCGGACGAGCGGCTGCGGCTGCGCACGCGAACATTGCGATCGACGTTCTACGAACGGCGTATCAGTGCAGCGTGTTAAACTTCAGCTGTCTTTTACTTATTGTTGTCGGGACGCCCGAACAAATAGGTATCGCAATTTCTCGATCGATCATGTCCGCAAAGCTGAGCCTCGCGGCATAGTTGACTGGTCCACCGAGTCTGTCGACATCGACAGCAGTCCTGCGATCGACGCCTACTAAGTCTCGGAGCCCCCGACCAGGCAAGAAAGACGACACGCGATGCTCAGCTCGTCGATGCGACTACCAGCTGGGATCATAGACCTTGGACCAGCGGCTCATGTTGCTCCTGCCAGAGCAGGAAAATGTATACTGACAATGACGTAGGCTTCTGACTGCCTCAAACCCAGCGCTAAGGGCACAAACCCGGTCAGTCTTTGAAAAACGATCCGCCGGCTGAAACGTTCCAATCGACAGGTGATCATGCGGCCATGTGAAGGCACCAATGAAGCTTGCAGCATTGCACGGCTGAGCAGGCCTGGCACTATTTCACATCTGCCGAACCTCTGGCCAGCTCAATGATTGGGCCAGGCTCGCAAGACCAGTAATCGAACCACAACGGCTCAGACTCGATATGCAATCCGCGGATTGAGAATAGCCTCTGGGAGAAAAGTGAGTTTGGACAAAGAGAAAGCAGCCAGAACACCAGCAATGAGGGCCTTTGAAGATTTCCTCCGGGAAAGTCGTACACGCTTGTCCAGGCATCTGCTCTATCTTTAACACATTACGTAAAGTGTAATCAACAACAATGCCAGCACTGTTATCAAATCCGCCAATTGCACCTCCTAAAGATACAGATTTTTGCCAGTAGCGAAGCCTCGGGAGCGCACTGGCGATACGTGTCATTGCGCCGCGTTCTGGACAACGAGTCCAGCAAACCGCCTGGGCTGCGGCGTCGGGTGGCTCGCTCGAGTCGGAAATGCAGCCTTGTTGAAGTAGACGCTTTTACCAAGCAAATGTGTCGCGTTTGAATCGATCCAAAGCAGTATTCTTTCTAGCAGCCCATCCAGACCCAAAGCGGGCAGGCCGCCTCGGAGGGTTACCATTCGCACGAGACCTGTCATGTGCGTTTCGAAGAAAGCGCGATCGCCATACAAAGCCTCGAATGACGCCATCATCGCAACCGCTGTGATGACCTGATCGCTAGTAGCTCGCCTTGAGTCGCTGAGGCCGCTGTTGATCTCGCCAATTGCCATACCTTTCAGTTGCAACAGGTCGATTGTGTGTGATCGTGACCCGTATGCTCTGCTATAATGGGAAGCTGCCATAAGCATGACAGCGTGGACTGAAGCCGCATCACTCATCGTGAAGGGAAAGAAGCGTGTCCGTAGCAGGGCTGAAGTTGCAGTCGCGTCCAGCTCAGGTATTTCCACTGCCATGTTTGTGCAGTAATACTCCTGTTTGACTCGTTAGAGGCCAAAGGACAGTGGCTGTGTGCCTGAGTCTACTCACCAACACTCGCGAGATGTAGGGATGCCACTGCTCTGGGTACACTTCTGCCAGATCGACACCAGGGGCAGGAGAATTAGTAGGGGATGCGGCCGGGGAGGGCGAGTTCGAGGAGGCCTCTGGACTGCTCGTAGATAGTGCATTCGGCGTCGTCGCGACTGCTCCTGGTAACCCTAGCGTCGCTGGCCTCTGCGTCGGGAATGTTTGAGCATGAGTCCTTTGCAAAGGCGGAGCCTCGGCCTCTGACTCGGTTCCTTGAAAGCTTTGCGCTCGCCGAGCTGCTTGAAGGGCGTGCTCACGCTGATGTTGCTGACGCGTGACATGGCTTCTGACTGTCCTCCGGGCTCGAGAGCCTTTCGCGTCGGAAGGATGGCTGAAGTTGAGGAATTGGAAGTCGATTTGACTGCCTGCGTGTTCTTGCGGCGATACGGCGTTGGTACCTGATACTGAGTCAATGGATTGTCAGAGATCTAATGCTGATAGCAGAGATTGGCCACTGACTGCCAATGGTTTCAGGACGGCTGGTGGCAGACGAAGGTGCACGGGTTTCTGCACTTCTTCCCTTCGATGGCTCAGTAGCTCTCTTGGCAGACATAGTTGGTAACAAACTCGTCGGCGCAACACAGCTTCGTTCATAGAGCTCGACATAGCTTTATTAAGCGGATGTAGTGGCTGATATATCTGTAGAACAGCACCCGATCTCCAGGGGTGCTCTTCCTGTGAAGCAGTCACAACATCACTGGAGATGCGCAAGGCAGCATGGTTCTGAGACTGTGTATGAGGTGTACTATTGGCAGCCTCAGTGGCGACCGTTAAGTAGCCACTGCAGGCCGTCAGGCATTGCAGTTGATCGGGATCGTATTCGGCGAGTGCTCGCCCGTTGAGCTATCGGAAGTAGGATTGTGTGGCTCTCGATGGCTGCAGAAATAGACTGTCATCTGAGAGCTTGGCTCCATGGCGCCTCGGGCGGTAAATTGGTCACTACTCTCAGCTGCAGACGCCGTGCAAGTTGGTAGAAGCATTGCTCTATTAGCGTTTAGCATTATTACACACCACCGCATATACTTCGAGCATCAACGTCAACCTTATGCGTACTGCACGCCTTTCCCGCAACCGCTGCCGAGCCCATGAGGGGAAAAGGTTCACATCAATTGTGACGCAATGAGAGGCTCAGCAGTCCCCATCAGTGCATTCTTTGGCGTGGTGCATTTGTGTATTTCCTTTCAAACCTCGTCATCGCAGGAATATCATTGGTCGATTGAGAAGCAGTGAGCTGGCTCTCGCAGTGCTAAAGGCTCAAGATGAACTGGATATCCCTTCGCATGTGGGGTAACCACGCGTCGAATATGGGGAGGTTTCAATTCGTTCTCCTCGAAAGACTCTCGCCTGCATGGTCATCTCCCAAGAGTGAAGCGCACAATGCTTTTTGGGGATTCACAAGGTAGTTCCAGGGACCAGGCAAGCGTTGCATCGAGCCGATCCCGCGCGTCAGGTTGTACCCAACCTTCGCCTGTCAAGCCTTCCTACTGGGCCCCGAGACCATGCCGCGACAGGCGAAGGATCGCGCGACACAGGACACAGGACCTGTGAACGATCTCTTCTTCGGCATGTAGTCGCCGTGTACCGTGATATCTCGACGAAGGTACGCTTAAATGCAGAGCCCATATTGCGTTAGTGCGCTGAATTCCACATAGTGCTCTCTGTTGAAAGGCAGAGGAGGCCTTGGGTGGCGTTCAGAAGTACGCGATTGGAGATAGGCCCATCCGATGTGGCTGACACCATTTCTGGACAGACGATGTCCCCGTCGCCCCGATCGAATTCGCTCGGAGTGCATCATTCACTGCGGAATCCTTGATCTGTATTTGGCCTGTGGTCGAGCAGGACGCGACTTAAATTTGAGAAATTCCAAGCCTCAGCCCGGATCGGGTCCGGGAGAAGCGGTGTTTAGGTCGTTGTGGTCAGAAAACCGAGTCCTGGGAAGACTCCGCCGGTTGATATGATGTTAAAAATATTGTATCCACATGTCATTTGCGTGCAGGGTGCCCGCGAGACTCAGCCACAACAACAATTTGTGTGAGGTCACCACTACTGTGTTACGCTCCAATGCGAAACATACCCGAATACCGAGCCTTGGGAGAACATGCCAAGAGAGATACCCTTGCATTCAGCATGACGCGTTTCGGCGCAGCAGACCGCACAATCCGAGCATTGGCAGGGCAGATGCAGGACCAAGATCGAGCTGCTGAAGATGCGTAGAAAGTAGGCAGACACTTTTCAGCTGGATGTCTCACTGCTCAGGAGACGCAAAAGACGGGACCATTACATATACGACGAAAAGCAATATTCGGCTTGACCGCCTGCACGCCTTATGGCTAACAATAATGACTTGCCAACGGCCTCTGTGGCCTCCCTCACAACGGACGCAACGGCATCCACCGGCGTCACCACCCACATGCATCATGAAGGCCGAAGAAGGAATAGGAACAGGAAAGAAAGCGACCCGTTTCTGGACCTGCCCGACGATGCAGTCAAGCTCTCGACCGGGCCATCTGCCTCAAATGGGCAAGCAGACAGTGATGGATCCAGCGGCCAGAATATGTTTGCAAACGTATGCGATCTGGCTCCTCTTGAACACATGTTTCTCCTGGTCAATGGCTGACGTTCCCTTCGCAACTCTAGCTGATTCTAGCACCAATCACGATGATTTCGTTCCTACTATCTCTCTTCGTCATCGAGCGACGCGATAGACGATGGCGCCTGTCAGAGCACACGCCTGGGCCCAGATCCTGGTGGTGGTGGCTGGATCCAGAGCCGTATCAAGATTTCAATCGCTCAGCAACTGCTCAAAAGAATCAGAGTATTAATAGAAGTCCTTCTTTTGGGGGTTGGTATAGACGAAACAAGCATCGTGCCATGGCTAGATTGGAAGTCAGTGACGCTTTCGAGTTGAGCGGCAGGGTCATGGTTGCGATGTTCGCGTCGCTGTGTCTTGGAGTCATAGCGATCACATATGCGGCAAGGCATCTGTACGGACGAATGCTTTAGGGCAATACAAAGCGATTGGACCTCGGACATGGCCCCACAACGTATGTATCGCGTAGTTTGTGCAAAGTACCAGCGCCTCTATACGCCACGGATTCATGTGCCGATATCTCTCTCTACCGGCCATGTGTCGTTGTTGCCGTTTGTGCGGCAAGACATGCCCTCAATATACAGCTTGTGCGGACCTGAAACTGAGACGTCTCGTTTGTGATAGCTCACAGATTCATGCGCCGCGCGCAAGCCATCACCGCAGCCATAACATTAGATGCCGGATGCTTCTCGATATCGTTCGCATGATTGTCGCCCTCGGAGCCATTGCGATACCGCTCTTCATCATCGTCCATTCCCTAAGCAATACCGCAAAACCTCCTCGCTACCTCAGTCTCCTAGCCTCACGCTCAGACTCGAGCAAGCAGAGGATATCGTCCTCGCGGACTGCCGCAATGTCAGTATGTGTTCTTTGCCGCACGGGCACATCTTGCCGTACCTGGGCCCTTGACGTTGCGGATAATGCTACGGGTCGTGTCGTCCATGAACTCAACGCGGACCTGGGTGACACCACCACGCGAACCTACACATCATCAGAAACCTGCCGTGGCTTTTCCATCGCCAGCTTCTTTTCGCGTACCGGTGCGGCCGAGGACTCTGGTAACCTTGACGAGCTTGACGGGAACCCTGCAATAACCTATCAATATCCGAAGGCCCCAATCTCAGTCGTGCGCGACTCTTACTTTGCCGAATCCATCTTGGCTGTGTGTGAAAATTGAGAAATTATTCGTGGTTGTGTCTTGTTCGGTTGTGCTCGGTGGCGGTGTATTGAATTGCAGGTTTTCTCTGCCTGCCTCAGAAAATTGGTGGGGACCTCAAGTTGGCAAATTCTTGGCGAAGGGGAAGCTGCGGCTCTACCCTGCGCTAGCGATGCACGTGCCTGAGGCTACTCACGAATTTTTGGGAATCACATGCTTCCCGAGACATTACCACTGCGACGCTTTTCGCACATCTGTGAGATCAATCACGTAGTGGCAATCCGCTCGCTGTATCGTATACGTCAAACTTGCACAGACCATACCTGAACGGCCAATTCCCTTCGTCCCGGGAACTGCCGGCACATTAGTTGGTGCAAAACCATCAAACAACATACCATTGACCCGAGTGGAACCTCTCACTACGGTGAGAAAACAGCATTGGAGCGCTTTACTAGGTCCAGGCTACAGTGTCCATACGCCTGAAAAATAATGGATTTAGTCAACCAGTACGTCTGACTTGATCTGCTTGCATTTGCCATTGATCTGTCATTCGTGCGACGCGCCTGGCGCTGTACCTAAGAAGAATGTCACAACAATGCTGGATGTCCTCTCTCACCTTCAATTTGCAGTTTGGTATATCTTGGCAGGTATTGACTATGCTGGAAGACGACTCCATGGCCAACTACACTCAGGGTCCAGCATCTGCCTCATCGACATTCACTAACCTTGTCGACAGTCTCACAGACCGCATGCTCTTCGCAGTGCCCAAGAAAGGTCGTCTACAACAAGCATGCCTCGAATTGCTCTCCGGATCAGACATCAAATTCCACCGCCATAATCGTTTGGATATTGCACTAGTCATGAACCTCCCACTGGCACTCGTATTCCTTCCAGCAGCCGACATTCCAGAATTTGTGGCCGAAGGTAGAGTCAATCTTGGCATTACAGGACGAGACACGGTCGCGGAGTATGAGTCTACAAACCCAGCGAACGGTAGACACGGCATCGAGGAGATCATGGATTTGGAGTTTGGACGGTGTAAATTGCAAGTCCAGGTTCCAGAAAAGGGCTCTTTCCAGACACTAGACGACTTGATCGGGAAGAGGATCGCAACCAGCTTTACTGGTCTATCCGAGCAGTACTTCAAAGCACTTGAAGGCATCAGCAAACCCAAGACCAACGGTGACAGTGCTGCCAAGATGCAGACAATCCTCAGACCTCTCAGCGGCAGCGTGGAAGCAGCTTGCGCTCTAGGACTAGCAGACGGCATCGTCGACCTCGTCGGTATGTAGCACGAGCCGTCCTCAAGGCACACCACAGCAGCTGACCTTACTGGTTACAGAATCTGGCGAGACCATGCGCGCAGCCGGCCTCAAAGCCATTGCCACCGTCCTCGAGACCACCGCCATCCTGATCAAGTCCAAGAACGTCTCGGACCCAAAACTCGTCCAGCTCATCACAAACCGCATCAAAGGCGTCATTACCGCGCAGAAATTCGTCCTCTGCACGTACAACGTCGAGCGCAGGTTACTGCCTGAAGCATCAAAGGTTACACCTGGCAAGCGGGCTCCTACTGTAAGTGTTTCTGCAAGTCCAAAATATGATATGGAATCGTACTCGCTGACTTCGACGTAACTCAGATCAACGCACTGGAGGATGACGGCTGGGTGGCCGTGCAGGCTATGGTGGAGCGCAGCAAAATTGCCACCGTCATGGATGACCTCACCGCGCTTGGGGCGAGCGATATTCTGGTCACCAAGATTGAGAATACGCGATATTAGAATCCCAATGCGCCGTCTGCTTCGAAATGCCCGCAGACATTCTAGAGGCGGTACAAGTCGTACAGACGTCAGCTTGTTGAATCTCATTGAGCTGTGGATACCGTCTAATCAGTACAATACTGTAATGGCATGCATATAGACGCCGTCAAGTGGATGCCGTGAAGCACGACATCTGCGAAGAAATCACAAAACAGGTTTCAGATCGTGTGTTGCACTCGTCGTGTGATCAAGAACCGTACGCGAAGCTCTAAACACAGCTCGATATTTTGTGGCAGGCTTCCTAATGCCAACAATACTTCACATAAGCCAAAGCAGTAATGTCGCACCAGGGTATCATCGTCTCATCGAAGCGGGAATGAGCAATCACAAGGCTCTGGCGTGTTGCCCCGTGCACGTGAGTCCACGAACAGCGCTGCGTCCCGCCCAGACTACTAATAAGACTGGCCATTGACCGGCATGGCCGGCTGAGCTGGACTTAGTAAGCTCTGATGCACTTCAATGCTTGCATGGCCGTTTTGCAGGGCCGACTGCAACTTCGTTGGGGCACCCGCATCTGATTCTTCCAACTTGCGTGTCCTGTCCTTCTGCTGGACGCTGCCAGGACCATTGACCTCGGCATCAAGTTGCATCAGCTCCTTGATTGCGTCTGACCCTGAGCCACGTTCGCGCAGGTAGACCAGATAATGACTGGTAACATCGCGAATGACCGAGCTTGGAAGCTGCGACTTTCGCCTGATGGTGTTGTAGACAGCCTTGACACGCTCATAATGTTGTGCCTGCTCCTTCGGACCTGCAGATGGTTGCTTCATCTCAAAGAAGAACCAGCCAAACCAAAAAGGCTTGCATTCTTGGTATGTGGCCTGATTACTTTGATAGATCTTGCGAGCCTCGTCTGGCCGGCCCCTGGCCTCAGCGACAAGACGTGCCTGCTCGGCAACGAGTGCGCCGGCGGCGTACGGTGACGAGGTCGTCAGGTTCTGGGCCCTAGTCTTCAGTAAATGTAGAGCCGCATCGACGCCTTTATGCCTTCGCTCGACACCAGACATCGAGACGATAGTTTCGAGATGGTCAGGCATGTGCGTGAGGATTGCTTCATGGATTGCGAGCGCAATTTCAGCATAGCCCATCGACTCTTCGAATTGCGCATAGAACAGGCGGATGGACGGCCTGGCAATCGGTACATAGACGCAGCTTGCACGTTGGTAAATATTGCGAACCTCCTGCTCCTTGCCCCGGGCGAGCATCCATCGAGCATAGCGGAACCAGAACTCGTCGTAATTGGCTGCAGTGACTAAGCAGCGCTCGTAGAGGAAGCGTGTGCGAGTGAAGTCACCCTCGGCCTCTTCGAAATCAAGATACTTGCGCCAATTGGCCAGTTGTGGCTCATCAAGCTCTGTGACATGGTAGTATGGCCGCTTCACTTCCGATTCGTACGTCCATCGCTTGGTCGTCTCATTCTGAGTCTTGTTGAAGATGTCCATATGGAATGTATCGATGCGCTTGCGCAGCTCAGCGTCGAGGTCGGCTTCACCCTTGCGCTTCGTTCCGCCGATGTCTTGACGAAGCGCATTGAGTTTGTCCTCCGGCGCAAGCTCAGTGACAGCACGTTGAGCTGCCATAGTACGGTACCGCTCGAAGTAGCGCGCATATTGGTGCATTGGAACATGAATGACGCGGCTCAGGATCTGGAAGATGCGGTCATGTGCTTCGAGTCGCTCCTCAAATTCGATGTACTTGTCCCAGAAGGGGTGGGCAAGGAAGTCGAGACCTACACTTTCAGCGCCGCGCTCGAACAAGCTGCAAAAAGTGTGTCAGCTGTAAGACATCCGCCAAGCAGGGAAAGAGGGTGCTCAGGGAAGGAAGGCGCGAACATCTCTGGTGCTGAGCCAAACGCTCAAATGACCCAACCATGCCAATGATCCCATCGACGCGCGGGCAAGCGAAACAAATCGTGCAGGGTGTGCTCGTCACGACAACGCGCAGAAACGGTGGAGTGATGATGTGATGATTCTGGATGGTAGATGTGAGACTCCCGGCGCAGGATACGTTCTGGATTGGAGATCTCACCAGGTGCTGTGCGCGGTCCATGCATGAGTGACCTCTCTGATGGGTAATGAATGGAACTGTTGATTGTTACGTGCAACGGGCAGGGAAGAAAAGGGTTGCCCAAAGGACTTACTCTCTGATAACGTCTACATCGTGCGAGGTCTCTGTCTTGAAGCCACAGTAGTTGGCCCAGAGATCGACTGATATGCCAATGCTGGCAACGCCGCGCTCATAGATCTGTCATGCTGTCAGCACATGTCCTCGTTGTATGTGTCTTGCTGACCTACCATTTCTGCGGCCTCAGTGCCTGCAATCGTGAACTCGAGATCGGCATATTTCTTCCAGTAGCCAAAGAAGAGCGGGAAGCGGGCGAGAAAACGGTCGTAGACATCGCGTGTGGCTGCGATTGCGCCTGGACTCGAGTTGCGGTTCAGTCCTCCCTCTTGCGATTCAGATGCGCGCACCAGCTTCTCCCAGTGCTCGAACTCTTCGGGGTCATCAAGCTGTACAAACGACATGTCAGCTATCGGGAAGTGAAGAACAAGAGACAAGCCCTCCTCACCACCTGCTGGTTCAGCTGCTGTAGCTCGCGGTCGTCGGAGAAGCTGAAGTCGGCCATCGTGGCCCGTCGGCTCGCTCGCGATCTTCTAAGTCAGGCTTCGAGCGCTGGACGGAGTCGTGTCTTAGTAGGTACTGGGCGCGATGGGCCGTGGGAGGAAAATGTTTAGTCACTCAATGTGTTGACAGACAGTCTGGCGCAGGAAGGACTAAACCATCAGCCAGAAGCACCAACCATGCATGACTCGGGCCCCCGAAGCTGACCTTCCGAAACGCCCCACTTCCCGGTTTTTAGCCGATCTCGACCCGTCGCCGCATGTGAAAGTCCCATACTCGGAGTGTCCTCCCTGCAAGTTCTTGACTCTTAGCAAGACACGCATCCGGCCGGCAACATGTTGCGATAGCCGCGCGTCAAAGTCAGCGTTCTCTGCGGCATGCTCGTGAGAGGCGGACAAGCCATTCGCATGCTGAGCAGAGAAACATGCTCCTCGTTACTGTGGAACAGTTCTGGTGGCGGATATCTGGTCGCACGGAATGAGCTCCTCAGCAAAGCTCTGCGACCATTGCGAGGCAGGCCCATCACCCTCCACCACGCGCCGCAGCCATGGAGCGAAGAGGAGTGTAATCAATTGCTTAAGCTGAAATCCACCGGACTCAATTGGAAGGCTGTCGCCGCAAATTTTCCAGGACGAACTGTCCCAGCCCTTTGCGTCAAATTTTATAGGCTGAAAAGACTCTCTGGAGGACAGCGCAAGACGTCCAAGGCCTGGACCAATGAGGAGTTGGAGAAACGGAACGCTTTGCGGGCGAAGGGACTCACTTGGCCCGAAATCTCCCAGCAGATACCCGGGAGGTCCATCCCCGCTGTGATGGATGCGCACTTACGCTGCACGACGCCGCCTGGACGCAAGACAAGGCGTTGGACGGATCAGGAGATTGCACAATTGCGTTACCTGGTCGAGGATCTCGAGTTGAGCTGGGAGGAGGTCACACGTCGCACGCCTGCTCGATCTCGTGCGAGCTTGCGTGCGAAGTACTGGTCAATTTCTGGACCCATCACGTCTTGGTTTACACCAAAGGAGTCGAAACTGATCCAGGATCTGCGTTCCCAAGGTGTCAGCTTCGCGAAAATGGCTGAAAGTCTCCCTGGCCGGAGTGCGGGTACGATCCGGTTGCATTGGCACCGGAATCACCCAGAGCGCGAGCATTTCCGTAGCTGGAGTGACTCTGAGGATTCTGAAATGCTACGCATGAGAGAGCAGGGCAAGACCTGGAACGAGATCGGGCGCGTCTTGGGAAGATCCCCGAAGTCGCTGTATCCACGCTTCAAGAAGATGGGGAGGCCAGATCTGTTTCACAAATTTGGCCCTGCGCTGCCCCGTCATTGGGCTGCCGCTGAGGATTCGCGGCTTAAGGAATTGAGGGAGCAGGGGCTGCCATGGCTGAAGATCGGAGAAGCAATTGGTTGCCATGGTGTCACCGCCCGCAATAGATACGTTGAGCTGTTTGGGCATACGGAGTGGATCAAGCGGCTACCGTATGGCATCAGGTCCGCGCATCTCGCACAAAAGAAGATGGATTAATGATTTGCAGTGCGTCGCGGCCACGGAGTTCTTGCATACAGTCAGTCCTGGTTTGGCCATGCAGTCAACGAGCTGCTTCAGTAAAATTCTTCCTGATAGCCGTGCTCCTTGTCCGCAGCCAGGTGATCACGTAGCGCCCTCTCTCAGATGTTCATGGTCGATATGCGAGGCCAAATTACACAATCGCAACATCTGTGCCTTCGACTCAGACGTACCGGGAAGTGAGAGGACGAACAAGCTTCAAGTATTTCAACAAGTTTCCGATGGGACAGCGGCCATCTGTCCGAGCTTGCTTCCGTGTGACGCTAGGCACAAATGCCAATAAAGGCCGCGTCAGACTTTGAGGCTCTGATAGCAGCGGTGGCTGCGGCAGGTTGTACGGCCAGCTGATAGCATTGTAGATATGGCTGAGAAGCCCTCCGGTCTGTTTCGAGCTGGATCGCCTTAGTGCATCGAGATACTTAAACTCCATTACGTCAATGCAATTCTTTGCTGATAGATTTGCCTGGTTGCATTCGCCGACAGCCCAAGCTCACATCTGTCGTGAGACCATACTATTCGCGAGGAGGAGGGCGATGGTGGAACGGTTCTCATCGAGGAGATATGACGTGAGCACGCGAGGTCAAAACCAAGATCCTGCTCTTAATGCTTATAGATAACGCTACATACCCACTCATCTGAAGTGCAGCCTTCACAGCAACCAAGCACAAACGAGGGAGGTTGCGGTACCCATAGCATCCACCGCAAGAATAGCGGAAGCATTCCCAGCTCTTGTCTCGGCGATGCGCCTGGACTTTGCAGACGCACACGCAGCAACGCAGGCCGCGGTCGCCGGTGGCTCTTCAAGGAAAGCGCAAGCAGGAGGCGTAGCACCAGTTGTAGGAGCAATCGGGTTTGGACTTGCAGCCTGGATAGAAAGAACTGTCAGATGCGTTCGACGGCGGACATGGGGAGCACACCGCCGTCGCAGTTGCAACAGAAGATGTTACATTTACCGTGGCCACCGCAGCCGAATCTGTTGGTGTCGGAGCAGCAAGCCGCTGCGATGCCCGACATGAACACAGCAGCCATCAGAGCCTAGACTGTTGGACGCATTACGGATTTTACATCACTCGTACCTCGTGGGGTTGGGAAAAGGAATTGGACATAAGGCTCGCGAATGTTGTTGCAGTAGGCCCAACGATGGGTCGGCGCTTTTATATGGTTTCGTCCATGTTATGAGCAAGAAATGCACGCAAGCGATAATCATGCTCACTGAACACCGGTTCAAGTTTGCGCTTCTGCCCTTTGTTTGTGTTGTGGGATTTCAGGAATTCGGGCCCATTGCAGTCACCATGTGACAGGAAGTCTGGCGCGAAGTCCTTGACCAGATCTCACGAAGGTGTCAAGAATTTTGGAGTCTCAAGCTTGGAACTCGTTGAGCGGGTCGCGCGAGGGCATCACAAATTTTGAGCCTCCTCAGGGTCTCGCAAACTTCGAGATTTTTGAGCTTCACAGGCGTCTCACAAACTGTGAAGTCTTCGAGAGCCGACACGAAGATGTTACAAACTCGAGATCGTTAGTTGTTACCTTGCCACATTGTGCGCAATGTCTTGGATGTGGGCAGTCAATTCATCCGACGCGCGGTTCTGCGGTGCAGCGATGAAAAGGCCTGAATTCGGAGCAGTGCTGCAAAGCCGGTCCAACGTTGTCACCCTCACAAGAAGACTGCAATCCCTGCTGATTTCCTGCACGCCGCTCATCCTTCGTCCACACTGAATAACACCTTCAACCACAGACTACACCCCTTGCATCCCACAGTCAGCTCGCCGTCCTCAGCAGTCTTCTCCAGTTCTGCCTCTGTGACAATGAATCCCTTGTCATCGCCGCATCGACAAGCCCGCGACCAGGTCCCAGCTGCGTCGTCAAAGTCTAAGGAATCAAGATCCACGGGCTCCAGGCCTGTGCGATGCACCCTCCCATTGTTCGAGGTCCCAGTCTCTACTTGCTGTTTACGCAGGAGCTCACGGTCATAGGCCTGGCGTGATGCAGGATCTGATACAGTCTTGTAGGCCAGAGTGATGGCGTCAACAGTCACGGGGCTAGGTTCTGAGGCAATTTTCGGCAGAGCTTTGTCCGGGTGATGCTGAAGTAAGGCGCGCCTGTAGGCACTTTTCACTTCCTGGGCATTCAAGTTTTGAGCGAAGCGACGTGATGCCAGCCCTAGGACTTCATAATGGTCTGGCATCGATCGGCTCTTTCCGCATGCCGGCAGTGACTCCGGTCGACGTGTGGTGTGTTTGTATGGGAGGAGGTTTCTGCCTGATGACCCAGTGGTGCCGCGCTGCGAAAATGCAACTGCCAAGCGGCCATGTGGGTCCTCTACATTTTAGCTCTGCCACCGACGGGAGCTTGTCCGTCCCGATTCCCAGGCTTGCGTCGACTTCGTTCTTGCCATCGCTACCCTGCCTCCTGCCATCAGCACCGACTGCACCGTACTGTATATCTATGTGCTTTTTCCCCACGACACAAGCAAGACGCACGCCAAGCTGGAAGCTGCAAAACGCCGCTGCAACCACGTGGGGCCAATTTCGCGTCGGCACGTTTCGTCGTGTCGACAGACTTTGATGGCGTCCAATGACAGCTTGCAACATGCCTCCGCTCAGGGCTATACGCGTCAGTCACGAGCGTGTACCTGCCGATGACCGCTGCTGGCCCACGCATGACATCTGCCCTCCTATTTGCGGCCCCGAGCTATGCGACATCAGGCAAGACCGCCAGAGCTTAGTCAACGGCTCCGAACGCTCCTTCCCATCAACGCTCGGTGGACGCTTCCGTCTCAGGGTGTTTATGGGTACACGTACTTCCAGCAAAACTCTGACCTGTGCAGCCAGTCGGCAGCGACAGCGTCCACTCAGGCTACGCGGCATGCACGACAAGTTAGAACACGGGCTGACGGACTCGCATGTTTTGATTGATCTCAACAATACATCATCAATCTCCGTCTCCCGTCCTGCTCGGTTCGCCTCCGTGACCTAGAGGTTTGTTTCTCAGGGCCCGACTCTTCTTGCACTCGTTTGGCAAGGCTTTGGATACTTGTTCCTGTATTTCCTACTGAATTTTCTGTTGGAGTGCACATCATGCACTTTTCCACGTTCGTTGCTGCTGCGGCAGCCTTGGCCACGACTGAGGCCGCCTACACTGGGTTCAACTATGGCTCGACCTTCACGGACGGCAGCGCAAAGGTGCAGTCCGACTTCGAGGCTGAGTTCAATCGAGCCAAGAGTCTGCAGGGCACTGGGGGCGAGTTCACCTCTGCGCGCTTGTATACCATGATTCAGGGTGGAACAACAGACACACCCATCTCGGCCATTCCAGCTGCGATTGATACCAAGACCTCTCTCTTGCTCGGTCTTTGGGCGTCCGCAGGTCAAGCAGACTTCACGAACGAGGTCACGGCCCTGAAGAGCGCCATCAGCCAATATGGCTCAGACTTCACCGACCTCATTGCTGGCATTAGTGTCGGATCCGAGGATTTGTACCGCATCTCGCCGACGGGTATCGAGAACAAGAGCGGTGTTGGTGCTGGTCCAGATGTTATTGTGGACTACATCAATCAGGTCAAATCAGCAATTGCCAACACTGCCGCATCCAGCGCCAAGGTTGGCCACGTCGACACCTGGACTGCCTGGGTGAATAGCTCGAACGATGCCGTGATCAGCGCTGCTGACTGGATCGGTGTTGACGCCTACCCGTACTTCCAGAACACCGAGGCCAACAGCATTGACAACGGAAAGTCTTTGTTCTTTGAGGCTTATGACAACACTGTCAGCGCTGCAAACGGCAAGCCGGTCTGGGTGACTGAGACTGGCTGGCCTATCAGCGGTCCAACTGAGAACCAGGCTGTTGCTGGCACTTCTGAGGCCGAGACCTACTGGCAAGCGGTCGCTTGCGACTTGCTCTCGTCGGGTGTCAACACTTGGTGGTAAGGAATTTTGACTCATAGTACCGGTTTTGAGACACGCATTAGTTCTAACGATCGAGACAGGTACATTCTTCAGGACGCTTATCCAACCACGCCAAGTCCTTCGTTTGGCATCGTCGGCTCCAACCTCGATGATGCTCCTGCGTACAACCTGGCTTGCAACAGCAACTCTTCCACCTCGTCATCTGCTACTAACAGCGCATCGAGCAGTGCTGCTGCAACCGCTGCATCTGCAACCGCACCAGCCAGCGCAATCGGGTCTGGCACCGCCACTGTTGGTGCCACCACGCCCGGTGTCGAGTCTGCCCCGTCGAGTGCGACGACTGCAGTGGCGTCTGGTGCTGGCTCATCAGACGCCAGTGCTGTCACCTCGCCCGCGTCGGGACCTAAGACGCACACGATCCACTCGACCACTTTCGTGACCATCACCAGCTGCTCAGGCGATGTCTGCGCTAGCACCTCCTGCCCAAGCTCGGAATACGCAACCAGCACAGCGGTAGCCACCAGCAGCCAGGCTTCCTCGCCAACCGCGGCATCCAGTTCTGCCACCACTGCAGCTGCTCCATCTGGTTCTTCGTGCCCAGCCAGCTTGAACGGGGAATACCAGTACCCGCACTTGATCGTGCCTGTCGACTCTGCCAGCCCGAACAAGGCTCTTGGCACTCAGTACAATGGCACCATCACGCCAACAGTCAGCACCATCTTCAACTTCGACATCCCGTCCTCGTACAGCGGCAAAACGTGCTCGCTCGTCTTCCTGTTCCCAGAGCAGAGCCAGCTCGAGACTTCCGCATACACATTCAACAACGAGGGCGGCATCAAAGTAAACGAGCTGTCCAGCGCTGCTACTCAGTCGACCACTTACAACACTGTTCCAAGCGCATCGAAGAGCGACATTGGTTCCATTTCGAGCTTAAAGCCTGGCAACAGCTATGTCGTTGCCACATACGCTTGCCCCGCCGACACCACTCAGTCATTTGAGTTTGTAAGCAGTGGCGGCCTTGATCTGGAGTTCTTTGAGGATTGTAAGTGGCCTGATTGACTCCATGCAATCAATGCACAGTCGCTAATCATATCGCAGATAACCCATCCCCTCTCGGAGCCTATATCACCGTCTGCTAAATGCTCTCCCCGGTGGTCAGCATAATTCACGACAGCGATTGGACGTCACAGCATACTGGGCCAGTCTTATTGTATGAGCAGCACTCTGGACAAGTTCTGGATGTATGTTGACCGCGCTTGTCGGTTGGATGGGCGAAAGGAAAATAAAAGCAGTTCTTGGGAAGCATCCATGGCCTCGAACATCTCGTAATGTAATGGTTTTCTTCTTGTACATCTACAAACGACCAACATTCGTCTGTGGCCCGCGTGCTCCCCGCACGGTCCCACGAATGTCTCAAATCAGAACGGCGGCGGTACCAAACGCCGATTTCCCATCTTCGTGAGGCAGTCTGGCTTCTTGACATTGAAAGATGTTGTATCGTGGCCGGCCAGAGAGACTCTTAGGTTGAACGTAACTGGTCACCACCGGCCCTTGCTGGCCCAGGCCAGTGATTCCGTCGATCAATGGACCAGTCAACCGGTCCATTCACTTTTCACTTGTTAACACCGCAGCCGACGATTTTTTTTTTGGTGCCACCGACTGCTCGCCAGCACGACCAATTGCTCGTCGATGTGGTTGATGCATCTCGCCAAGTTTCGACTCGACCCACCATCCAGTTGACACGTAGGTTGATTGTCGTAACGAGTGGTCCAAGATCCACAAGACCTGATGGTGCCGGGTCCGCGGCTTACTGCATCTTCAATCTCAAAATTATATTCGGCACCATCGCTTCCAATCTTTTGGCACTTTGTCCAGTGAACTTCGTCGCCCGTCGCTCATCCTGAAGCGGCATGCCACAACGTCTTGGCTGGATCATTCTTGCCACATGCCTTGATTGCCGGAATGCTGTCTCGGCTCCACAAGCGATCCGGACCATCCTTCTCTTTGATCGCAAGCAGTCTCCTGAAGAGCTCTGCGACCCACACATTCCCCGTAATACTACGTGGAGCGGGGTAGTGTGGTCATAGATCGCTGGTTGCAGTGAGTAATTCTATTAAATCCTCGAGTCTCCGGACTTGGGTGTACATATGTCTGGTAGTGCTGTCGAGCCGCCAATCGCCGGTACTTGGTGTCTTGCGTGCGCTGGTCGAGTGAGGTCACGGGTTGTCAGATCGGGTCTCGGCCCTGCAGCGTTGCAGTCTGGGAACATGTCTATGCAGTCACTCTAGATAAAGGAACTTTCAATACTTGGTGACGGTCAAGAGGAAGAAAGCCTTGGCGAGCTCAACTTACATTGATCGGTCCAGGACGTTTGGCGTGGATCTTCTCCGCGAGATACGTGCGGAGTGCTTGGGAGGATAGGAAAGCCCTCATCCCAGAAGTGGCTGCTAATGCTCGAGCAGGACCGCATGACAACCAACACCTACTTGTTCACCTGTGCTTGGAAAGATAATGGGATCCGGATGTTCCACTCGTTGTACAGCCTACACCCTCGCATTCGAGGTCCCATAGCTGAACTCGCCAGGGTTCATATTGACTGGTTGCCAAAGGTTGCACCAAGTGCATGAAGGGCCACCGTGCTGTCCATGTAGTCATTCACGCAAGAGTAGACTTCTGGACCAAACGCACTGACAGATATCATATGCGCCGCTGGAAAAAATATTAGTTGCCAGGTAGAGTTAGATATCAAGACCGTGTGGATTTGGCCAGCTCCGTGAGCCTTTGCGTTATCCCAAGAGAGCATAAGCGCTGTGAGTAAGACCACTCAGTGGCCAACAGTCGTCTGGAGCCGTGGCTCAAAGTGGCTTGAGAGTGATCTTTTTAGATCCACGTCAGGACCTGGTCTGCTACGGGAAAAGTCGCTTGATAGGGCTGACCAGAGCACCTTCCTCTTCCCGGGCGAGGGGTGACATTGCAAAGGATGGTAGTCTGCAAGGCCGCCGAGAACCACAACCACGCGGGGCCGCCGGATTCAGCCATTGATTGAGCTGCAAGCCGCCATCGCTCGCCATAAGCCTACAACTCTGTCGGTGGCTACGCCTGCCAAGTTTTGTGGGTCGAGCATGCCCAGCTACTGTCACAAGGAACGGACCACCCGGATTGCACCTGGGATGTGCGCGACATGGCGGAGGTGCAATGGTCGTCTGACATGGGTCTATGGCTTGCTGTGCCCCTCTTCCCTAGTGATGAATTTCAATGTCTTGCATAGGATCGATTGCAGAGTGCGGTCTAGGACCGGCCTCACCTCTAACAACTGCAACAGCATCGCGTGGAACCCTGCGGTGTAGGTCATTGTGGCACATGATGAGCGCGTGCTGGGATGCACCATGTGATGCGTGGTGGACCGATGCGGAGATTGTTGTTTCCTAGAGATATTAGCGCGCGGAGAAGCCCCCATGTCTTGTCCTAAGCGCGGAGAAGGGTACCTCATGATCTGACACACTACTCTGCCGTTTTAAGTCGGCTAACAACAAACCTGCAGCGGGCGGTAAGAAAGACACTAGCTGCATTCTATCATGATTTCTATTTTCTTAGGCTTTAGTACTTAGCAGACAATAACATCTATGATTAGTAGGATATTAAGCACCTTAAAGCAGTTAGAATTACACATTAGAGCTATCTAACTATTATACTAGAGCTAATATAAGAGCTATTTAGTTTAGAACTAGTATTTAGTACCTATAGTAGTCTAGGTAGTATTTATAGAATACTAATAAGCAGGATAATTATATATATACTACTTATTAGATTAATGATACTAGACAGCTAAGCTATAGGCTCATTTAGTCATGCTAAGGAGCCAAGCTACATGTGACGTATGCAGGTACATCTTATGCACTTTGTAGAAGAATTAAAGAAGGGCAGTAATTAGTTTTTAGACCTTACCCTATTATTAGGAATAGAGGCTCTATATACTACTACATACCTAATATAGATATATATGCTATATAATATAAAAATATCTCGTAGTATAACAGAGTAATCTGACCTTTTAATAGGTACAAGATAGCGCTACTTTCTGCTTATTACAGAGGTAGTACTAAGGGTACTTATAACCCCTAATACCCCTTAATTAGGGAAAGCATGTCTAAGCCTATCCCTGTAGGGGTATCGTAGGGTTAGTAACATAGGGGCATCCTACGTTAACTATTAATCCTACTTAGACAACATATAAGCTAATGTATGTATAAAGGACCCCCTTACTATATATAGCAGGGTTACTACATGCTAAGGGCAGGCATTAGAACCTATGCGGCTCTAATAGCCCCCTAGTATTAACTGTATTACTACCCCTCCTCCTATAAGGATGTCCCTAGCCTTACTAAGTAATACATGTAGAACATATAGGGTATAGGATATAGCATACTTATACTATGTAAGAGTAAATAGGTAGGTAGCCTATGTAACATATGTCATGTATATACCTTAACACCTTTGTAGCGAGTATAGGGCGGAGGCTACTAACTTAGGCAGGTTTTAATCTGTTACATATTAGGCGGCTTTATAACACCTTCACTCTACATGCAGATTAAGATATCAGGAAACTACAAGTATGTACTTTAGTTAATCTTTGAAATAGTAGGGCAAACATACACGCTAGCCTTGCCAAGTACCTTGGCTGTCCCTATTTAGTCGTGACTATGAAGAACATGTTACAGAACCTTAGGGTAGTAGGAATGTATGCGGACACTCTATATGTACTACTCGAAACAGCAGGAGCGCGCTCCTAGCGTAGGTCTCGCTACATTTTCATGCTAGTAGACTAGCATGAGTATAGTTAGCATACATGTGTAATAGCCGCATTATCTGTTCTTACATTATCTAGTCCTCTTGTAAGTTAACTAAAGGTAGGTACTCTGCGTATGTAGTTCGAGTTACTAGCTTAACAGTTGTAGTAGGTAACAGGGGGGCTATTAGAGGGTATAAAAACCTTACTGCTTTCCTAAACTTCCTGTTCTAAAACACTAACATTAACCTCCGCTTCTATTTCGCTTAGCTTGCGCCTCGCTATGTCTGCAGGTCTAAACTAGAGCTCCTTCTTCTTTAATTAATCAATTAAGATTAATTAACTTATCTTAGTAATAATAGCTAATATGCTACAGACTAAGTTTGACGCTACTCGTTCTACCCGTGACTGTCGCTTGTGTCGATAATGCCTTAACAGCCTTAGCAGCTAAGCTACACATATCTCTCCTCTGCGTGTTAGTAAGGCGTCCCCTACTCGCGAGGTATGCGTAGCTTATACTAACTAAAGCGTAGCTAAGATCTACATCAGTAGATTTAATAAGGGTAGTGTCTACTACAATTATGTTAACTGTAATAGCAAGCATCAAAAATGCCAAGACCTCCCTAAAGAGGTGTATAGCAAGTACAACTAGCTCTGCTATAACATTAATGACTTCTAGAGTACATGCGACAAGGGGGTTACTAAAGGTACTCTAACTATAAACAGGCTATAGGCTAAGTACTACAAGGTACTTGCCTACCTACTTAGCGCCCTCTTATGCTTTACTGTAACTGCTAACTGTTCTCATAGTAGTGTTCGCTTTGACTCTCTACTAACAGGCGAAAACGTTTGTCTAGGTCTAATCGCAGACTTGATCTAGAAGATCTTAAAGGTACTAACTGTTAGGGTTAAGACCTTCGCTATAGTATGCATATAGTACAGGTACTCTAAGGGTATAAATGCTGACTTTCTCTACTAGGCTAACGTTAGCGTCAAGAAATATCTAACTAGCTGCTAGCGTTAGTAACTTAGGGCCCTTGCCTCTATTAACAATGACTTCGAGACGCAGATGATCTGCAAGAAGGTTATCAAGCAATTTACCGTTCCTGCTGCTAAGGCTACGCCCTAGCGCTATACTAAGAGGCAGCCTGCCTTTAAGCTAGTCCTAAGGACTAAGCCGTAAGTTACTTACTTAAATCCTGTCGCGTGCGTACAGCTAACACATTATAGCGCTACTGCCTACGCCGCCTTGACACTACTGTCTAAGAAGAAGAAGAAGGCTAGGGCCAAAATTAAGGTTAGCGACAAGGAAGCTAAACCTTCCCTGCTTGCGATCTATACTACGTCTACTAAGACACTAAGGTACAAGCCTCTAGGCTAGATCTTTGAGGATAAGGAGGATGATGACGTCTAGGATACCTTCGGTCCTAACGTGATCCCTTCGCGCTATAGTGTTACTATACTAGTTACGCCTAAGGGAGACACTAAGTCTAATAATGTAGTCGACACTTGTGTCAAGAAGCGCAAGATAATCTTGAGGGCCGAGCGCGACAGCTACAAGCGCGCCTAAGTCTCTTCGCCTTCTAATGCTAAGGATAAGGTAGTTGTTACGACTAGGCGCGGTAAGGATGTCGCTAGCTCTCTAGCTACTATAGGCTCTAAAGACAAGCTCCCTTATAACCTACTAAAGAAGAAGATGCTAGCCTCTCTTCATGGCGTTACTACTCCTGTCACTCATAGTTGCTTTAGGGTGTTTAGTAGACCCTATGTAGGTAGGTAGTCCCTAGCGGACTATAACAAGAAAGACTCTTCTGCTTTAGGTTTAGTTAGGAAGCCCTCGACTAGTAGTCGCTAAGCATTAGCTATGAAGCTAATCTAAGCATGTCTCTTATTCTCCTTAGGTTTTTTTCTAGGTGTGCCTTTAGGCATTAATGATGTATAAGTAGGGCGTTTGCTTCTTGTTATTACTTCGCGTGTTATGCGCTACATACACATGTCAAGAATTCTGCTCTAAAACTCTTATCTTCCTACAAATTAACCTTCTTAAGCCCTGCTTACGCCTCCTCTGCTCTTCGAATTCACGAATAGCTTCTAGAGTGTTCTTGTAGTCCTTAGCTAGAACCTATTATGTGTACTTAGGTAGGTATCCTTTCTACTTTACTAGATAGTACGTTACGCCTTTACACTACATACTATCCTTAATACCCTTGACTTCCTACTCTTCGTTCTCTTCTGCTACTAGCATTAGGTCTGTAGGCTCTTCGCCCTTACGCTATACCTATGGTTTAAGTAGAGATACATAGAAGACGTCATACACATAATATGACAATAGCAACGATAGCTAGTACGCCTGCAAGCCTATTACGTCGCATATCTAGAAGGGTCTAATGAACCTTAGCGTCATCTTCTTACTTAGAAGTTTTAGCTTGAGATTCTTTGTTAATAGTAACACCTTTGTACTAACTGCATACTACATTAGTTTAGCATAGGCGTTATTATGTTTAATCTAGGATTCTGAGGCCTTTTTCTAGTATTCTATTAGCACTGAATGTACCTTGCGCATACGCCGCGCTAATTCCGCGGCGGCTAGTACCCTCTCCTTAGAAGACTTGTCCTAAGGCAGTTCTAGGTGTATTTCCGGATTAAAGCTATGAAGAATCTAAAATAGCGACATACGCATAGTAGCATACATGCTGTTATTAACTCTAAATTCCGCCATAGGAATTACGTTAGCCTAGGCATCCTAGTTCTTAGCGTAGTAGCACTAAAGGTACTACTTAAGAGTCTAGTTCATACGTTTAGTCTAACTATTAGTCTGTAGATAGAATGCTATACTTAGGCAGTACTTAACACGTGCCTTAAACACAAATTCTTGCTAGTATTTACTAGTAAAGACAGAACCTCGATCTAATAGGATACTTTAGGGGACACTAAAGCGCTATATGACTTCGTCACGAAGTAGTTACGCAAGCTCGCTGCTTATACACTTTTTCGTATATAGGATAAAGACATTCATCTTCGAGTATTAGTTAACTACTATAAGGACAGCATTAACTACATCGCCTCTCTACCTGGCTAGCGGCAAATTAGTGATAAAATCCATAGTCAAGTCTTGCCATAGTCTCTCTAGTAGTAGGAGCGCCTAAGCATCGCCATAGGGGCAATAGCGCCAAGATTTGCTAATCTAGCATGTCTAGCAGGATTTGACATAGTCAGAGACATCCTGTTCTAGCGTTAGCTACTAGTATTTGCGTCTAAGAAGCGCGTTTGTCTTCTCTACGCTAAAATAGCCCGCAAGTTTATTGTCATGATAAATATAGAGGAGCTACGAACAGAGTACGTAGTTAGCAGGTAATACGGTTGATACTAGGGGACCATTTGAACCGCATGGGTTCTAATGGCCGCCCTTGGCATGCAGTGACCCTGCCACATATAGCAAGGGGGTCCTTCGTACATACGTTGGCTTGTATGTCGTCCGAGTAGGATTAGTTGTCGACGTAGGACGCCCCCACGTCGCTGACCCTACGGTACCCCTACGGGGTTAGGCTCGGACATGCTTTCCCTAATTGAGGAGCGTCGGGGGTTATAAGCACCCTTAGCGCCACCTCTGCGATAAGCAGAAAGCAGCGCTGTCTTGTACCTACTAAAAGGTCGGATTACTCTGTCACACTACGAGATATTTTCATATCATATAGCACATATATCTATATTAGTTCTGCTTTCTCCCCCCTGCTTTGCAGTCTAGCAGAGAATACTACGATATGTCTAGAGCACCACGAACTCGCAACTAACGCGCAGCGAGCGCCATCCCGAGCGCCCGCGATGGCGAAGCTAGCCCGAGTAACTAGCCCGTAGAAGTAACCGCTGCGAGCGACACTGCATCGAGCGACGGTTCCGCTAGAGGACAATTACGCGGCGGACTAGGCAATAGACCCCCCGCACAGGGACCGCAGCTAACCCTGACCATCGACCTGGCCCTCGTAGCCATGATTGTCGATTAGGTCGCGAACCGCCTTGCGAACCAGAGCTGGAGCCGCACCGCTCCTAGTAGCGACAACGGTGAGGACGACGAAGACGTCGCCATGAGCAGTACTAACGAACCGGCGGACGAAGAAATCCAGCGAGATTTCACGCCAGGGACCCGCGAAGACAACTTATCGGGAGGCGCAGACCCTCCGTGTGTGCCCGCGAACTTGGTGCCTGAATTCAGGGCCATAGTAGGCTAACCGGGAGGTAGTCGCAACGCACGCAACCCGAAGCCGTTTAAGGGAGACACCTTGAAGGAGGCTCGAACTTTCTTGCAGGCGTGTGAGGCAGTTTTCGTGCTTAACCTACGCGGATATTCCACGGAGGGCGAACGAGTCGCCTTTAGTGTGATGTGGCTCGAAGAGGATAAGGAACCTCGCAACAATTAGCATGAGCGGTATGACCTTATGCGGGTCCACGACAGAACGTATACGTGGGCGGACTTTCGCTAGTTCTGTGTCGACTAGGTCGAGGATCCGGGGAATCGCGCCCTTACCGTGTCCGTCGAGTACGAGAAGGCTAAGCAGGGGAAGGGACAAACAACCTCTAGCTTCGCAACCTATCTTGCCACGCTCGAGGGACAGATGCTACCCTATACCGAGACGCAACGCGTGCGGCACTTGCTCGTCAAACTTAATGACAATCTTCAGAACACGATCATGACTTTTCATGAACTTCCGACAACTCGGCAAGACCTCGTGTCCCTTGCGACACGTATGGAAATCACCTTGAAGCGAAATGGAAAATCAGGCGGTAAGGACAATAAGCGTCTAAGCCCTAAGGACCCCCCGAAGGGCCGCTATCACAAGCGCCCTAGAGGCCACGTCTAACGCGGTAGTTCATTCCGGAGGAGCAAGCCCTCCGAGCCAAAAGACGGTAGCGAGAAGCCTCCGAGTAGCTGCCACATCTGTGGAGCGAGGGACTACTAGGCGGCTCGCTGTCCCAAACGAAGTGATAGGAAGAAGGTAAGCAAGGTGTCCGAAACCTCCCCGGAGGGGAGGCGAAAGAAGGACAAGCCCGAGACAACCGAATGGCTACCGCGGGTATCCAAGCTGTCTGTCACCGATAGTGTAGACTCGTGGCCTGCGCGGCGCCTATCCGGCGCGGTCCGAGTTAATGGCTCGCTCGAGCTAGTAGACTGTATGTTAGATGACCTTGCGGAGGTCAACGTGATACCCTAGAGGGTAATCGTACGGCTCGGTTTGAAGCCGATCCCAGGAGCCCTGCTGCCTACCATGAAGTCTTTTCGGGGCGAAGGCGCAGCGGCTCGAGGCGCGTACAACGTGCGCCTCTAACTCGCGGACTCCTCGGGAGAAGTGCGCGAGACTAACGAAGTCTTCTACGCCGAAGACGTTCCTGATAAGGAGCTCCTGCTCGGCCGCCCTTGGCGCCACAAGCAGGGAGTCGTTGTTAATGGAGCTACCGACAACTAGTTCTACGGCTCTATAGGCGAAGTTCCTACGGTGCGGATGCGTGACGCACACAGCTTCTACAAGGACATGAAGAAGGTCTAATGCGTGTATGCGGTCCGCATACGGAACGTCAAGGAAGACGTTACCCTTCCGCCTGAGTTAGAGGAATACGCCGATATTTTCGACGCAGAGGCTGCGGCCTATGCCCGGGCCCTAGACGCGGAACATGCGATTAACCTTAAGGAGGGTTACAATCCTCCGCATCGACCTCTGTACCCCATGTCAGAATCGCAGCTCGAAACACTTCGAGACTACCTCTACAAGGCGCAAAGGAACGCGTGGATCCGACGAAGCGACAGCGAGGCTAGAGCGTTAGTTATGTTCGTCCTGAAGAAGGACAACACGCTCTGCCTATGCGTTAACTATAGGGGCCTTAACGCGGTGACCTAGAAGAACCGCTGCCCCCTACCACTTATTAGCGAGACGCTTGACCGCCTTGGTCGCGCCGCCATCTTCTCGTCTATCGACTTGAAGGACGCCTACTACCGGATACTAATCCGAAAGGGCGACGAGTAGAAGACCGCATTCTGAACGCGGTACGGACACTTCGAGTATACAGTGATGCCGTTTGGCTTGACTAACGTACTAGCGACGTTCTAAGCGTATATTAACCGGGCCCTAGCCGGCCTCGTTGACACCTGCTGCGTAGTGTATTTAGACGATATACTAGTCTATTCCGACTCGAAGGAGGAGCATATGCGGCATCTAAGTATGGTACTTAAACGGCTCCGCAAGTTCGCCCTCTACGCGAACCTAAAGAAGTGCTCATTCCTGACGGATAGGATTGAGTTTCTCGGATACATCGTCTCTACGGAAGGAGTCATCATAGATGACTAAAGGGTGTCCGCAATCGCGGAGTAGCCGCGGCTAACTACCCTCCGAGAAGTGCAGGTGTTCCTAGGATTCACTAACTTCTACCGCAGATTCATACGATCTTACTCGAAGATCGTGGCTCCCCTCACGGCCCTCGCAAAGGGCGCGGTTCGAGGAAAAAAGCCAGGGAAAGTGCCTTAGGAGGAGGCTTAGAGCAAGGCCTTCTCTGAACTCAAAGCAGCTTTTCAAACTGCGCCCATACTTCGGCACTTTGACCCCGCTGCGAAGATCCGGATAGAGACCGATGCTTCAAAATTCGCAATAGCCGCAATTATATCGCAGCTCTAGTCGCACGAAGGCAGTGCGCGATGGTACCTGATTGCCTTCTAGTCGCGGAAGATGCAGGGCGCTAAGCTCAACTACGAGACTCACGACTAAGAGCTTTTAGCTATTGTTGACGGCTTCAAGGAGTACCGACACTACCTCAAAGGCGCAGCGCACCCTATTAAGGTGCTCACTAACCATAACAACCTTCGCGGCTTCATGGGCGTGAAGCAGCTAAGTGGTCGGCAAGCAAGGTAGGCGACTTTCCTCGCTAGCTTTGACTTCGTTATCTAGCATCGTTCTAGAAAGACGAATCCGGCCGACGGTCCTTCGCGACGACCGGACTACGACACTAGGGAAGAGGGTGACTGACAGCTTCTCCCTACGCTGCAAACGAAGCTTGCAGTTTAG
Organism: Teratosphaeria epicoccoides; assembly: GCA_021401465.1. NCBI lineage: Eukaryota > Fungi > Ascomycota > Dothideomycetes > Mycosphaerellales > Teratosphaeriaceae > Teratosphaeria > Teratosphaeria epicoccoides. Next base: position 97,656 of record JADDMT010000108.1, read on the forward strand.
GGCGGCGATCCGTCGTTAGCTCCTCTTGTAGGCCGACTGCGGGTCTAATGGGGCCTCACGGCCTCCGCTAGTAACGAACCCTCCTATCTGGCAGTTGTGGCGACCGTGTCTAGCTCGATCCGTGCGGTAGTTAACCAGCTCACATGTAGTAAGCATGCAATGTCTGAAGAACCCTTTGAAGAAGTCTCGAGACTTATTCAGCGGTTGCAAGAGCGAGAACCGGAGTTGATCAATGAGGGTGTAGCCCTCTAGGACACCGCAGGCGGTCCGAAGTACTAGACCAAGTCGGGCGATTTGTGGTACTTTGACAATAGGCTCTACGTACCCGCCGACCGCGTACTCTGTTCGCAGCTCCTCTGTATTCATCATGACGATGAACTCGCGGGCCATTTTGGCGAAGAGAAGACGAACGCACTTCTCGGACGCAAATACTAGTAGCCTACGCTAGAACAGGATGTCTCTGACTATGTCAAATCCTGCCAGACGTGCCAGATTAGCAAATCTCGGCGCTATCGCCCCTACGGC